>JAJJMG010032544.1:0-19387 GCA_022058835.1 Vitis aestivalis var. linsecomii x Vitis rupestris
GAAGAATATTTTCCCTTAAAAGACATATTCTTTAAATCAAAAGTGAAAGTTTTAAAAAATATAAATTTTTTACTCGTTATTTAAATATATATATATATATATATATATATATAAATTTTATGACGCCCCCCAATGCGGCAACCTGGAGAAGCTGAGTGTTTTTATTTGTTGAAGTGGGGGCCGGTTTCCGGAGGGGCCAAGCATGCTGGGACGCATGGCCAGGAAACACACCACCACCTCGCCATGGTGGTGGTTGAGATAGGATTGGTTCTGAAAATGGATAGAGGATGAAGAAATTTGGGGGACGATTTTCAAAATTCCGATTTCCAATTTCAAAATTTTCAATTTTCATGTTTATTTATTTAATCATTATTATTTTCGTTATTATCATTATTCTATTATTTATTCATTTATTTATTTTTAAATTTTTCATCTTTAAATAATTTTCAAAATTCTAATTTATTTCAAAATTTAATTTCAAACATTCTAATTCTTAAAATTAATTTTCAAAATTCCAATTGTCAAATAAATTTCAAATTTTCAATTTCTTTCAAATTTAATTTCCAAAATTTCAATTCTTAAATTTAATTTTCAAAACCCCAATTTTCAAATAATTTTCAAGACTTCAATTTTCAAATAAATTTCAAAACTCCAGTTTTCTTTCAAATAGTTTTAATTCCACTCCATTTTTCAAATATTTTTTTAATTCACAAATTTTCTTCGATTTTCAAATAATCTTTCGTTTTCCTTGATTTTTTTAATAAGTTTGAATAAATTTTTCATAATTTCAAAAGAATGGAATTTGTGATATTAATTCATGCAAAATAAATTAAGCTTTGGTGGGGGCCCTACATATGAATTTTCTCTTATGATTGTCAACTGTTATACTTAATGAATATTGTTTGATATTTATCCTGATTTTTGATATGCATGTGATAATTTTATACTTGAGCTAACTCTGTTTCCATGATAGCTCATTATTACTTGCTATTAAGGCACGATCTCACTCTCATTTTACTTATTCTTATGCATGATTCGCTTTATTATTTTATTATTTCATTAGTATCCATTGATTTCCTTATCAATTGTCACACTTGCCCCACCTTATTTAGTAGAGACCTTATTATAGGGTTTAGAGGAGTGCTACGGCTCACCATCGTACCTTCCCAATAGGTAACCTGACCCCCGGACCCGATTTTGGTTTTTCACAGACTGTCTTTTCCAAAATAAGGAGTTACACTTAGAGTTTTCTTTCTTATTTTGTTTTCCCTTTAAAAATAAAACAAAAATAAGTGGCGACTCCAAGTCTTTTAAAAAAAATCATTTTTTCACAAATAAATAAAAAAACGAGTTTGCCATCGAATGGGAACATATCAAGCGAAAATGCGAGGTCCACAATATAATAAAAAATAAAAAATACACTCTAACTTTTATAAATTAGTGTTATCTTCACCTAATTAAAAATATTTTAAAATACATACACTTTTTCATAATTCAAATAATTATTTTTTAAAATGACCATTTTACTTGTGATGTTAATAACACCCATTAACAATTTTTTTACTATAAGAACTAATTTGAGATTAATAAAATAAGAAATTTTAAAAAGTAAAACTTAAAAAAACTTTAAAGTTAAAAATATAAAAATAAAATATTAACTTTGACTTAGTTAAAACAAAACACTCTGGTAAAAAATATAAATATCGAAAAAGAATTGGAAGTAGAATGAGAGTAAATATTTTATTTTATTTTTAAAGTTTTTTGGTTTTTAATTGTATTTAACTTTTACGTATTTTCATTTTAATTGTATTTTAAATTGACAAAATTTTTATTCAATTTTATTAAAAAAATATTAGAATTATAAAATCATTATTAATTAGGAGATTAGAAATGGATTGGGAGAATTTTTCTATAATGATTTGTATTTCATATTATATAATAAAAAAATTTACAATATATTTATTTGTAAAAAACTTTTGTCAAATTAAAATGATAAATTAATTTTGGATAATTTTATTTAATATTATCAAGTAAAAGGATATTTTAAGAAATAATTATTTGATTTATAAAAAAGTGCATGTATTTTAAAATATTTTTAAATTGATAAAGATAAAACTGATTTACAAAAATTTAAATTCTTTATATATATATATATTCAAATTAATGAATCAAAACTTACTTTTTCATCTATTTAAACTTCAAATATAACATAAAAAATTTATATCTTGTAAGCACAGGGTATTTTAAAAGTGATTTTTTAGGAATAAAGAATTTTTTTTATTTTAGTTTTCTTAGAGTGATTTTATCTCATGATTTAAAAACAATTTTCTATTTTTGAAAACAAAAAAGGATAATACTTTTTAGAGAATGATACAACAATTTTAGAATAAAACAAAAATCTAAACAAATAAAAAATAAAACAAACCCTCTTTCCTTTCTATCTTTACCAACTTGAATTTTTTATATAGATTTCAAATAAAGTGAGAGATGATAAATAACCATTTATTAATTAATTTAAAAATAAATAAATTTAAAATTTTGACCAATTAATATAGACCAAATCTTATTTCAAATCTCTTTTATGGTTGTTTCCATCAACTATATTTCTTTCAAATTTTATCACTTACAAAATAAATTTCAAATTAATCGAGATTGAAAAATGGTCCATAATGAAAGTTGATATCTTAAAGCGTGTTTAACAGTTATTTTAAAAAGTATTTTTAATTTTTCTAACACTTGAAAGATAAAAATTTTCAAATATTAAAAATATTAAAAACGTTTTCTAGAATTGCTACCAAACGAACTCTTAGTTTTGTTAATTAAACCGTTAATTTTTAAAAATAGTATACAATTTGAAAGAAAAAAAATCTAATTAGTACTAGAAATTCAAATGGTAGAATTTACCTAATATGACAAGTATTTCTCATCTATACATACTTGAGCTTCAAATTACGATAAACATAATGCATTTGATTCATTAATGAGTATACTAATTATTAAAATTATTTTTAAACAAAAATATAAATCCAATAAATTTCAAGAAATAGTGAACCAGAATAGGTCTAGAATTACTATTTTTCTTTTTTACTCTTGTCCCACTGGCAAATGGATCTCAGATCAAAGATTGATTCTAATAATTTAAAAATTAAAAATCGGCTCGATTAATATTAGAAATCTCTTAATGAAAATAATTCAAAACAATTTGTCAATGAAAAAAAATTCATATAGCGATAAGGAAATGACATGAAACTTTAACATATTTTTTTCAAGCATAATTATAATACTTATTTCATACCATCATGTTAGCTCATAGAATTTGCTCAATAAACAACTCATGTTTGGGTTTCACTCCTAGCCCATCTAATGCAATCATTTAATTGTATCAAGATAACGTTTTTATAACCCAAAATGTTATAGTACATTTAACACATAAATTTATCAATTTCTCAAATATAAAATTATATAAAAAAAAATGGTTATGATCATAAATAAAAATTTAAAAATAAATTAACTAAAGTAAAATTTTATATATTTTAAAATTATAAAATTTAACAATATTTTATAATTAAAAAATGAATATCAATTTCTCAAATATAAAATTATAAAAAAAATGATTATGATCATAATTAAAAATTTTAAAAATAAATTAAATAAAGTAAAATTTTAGATACTTTAAAATTATAAAATTTAACAATATTTTATAATTAAAAAATAAAATTTTGAACAAGGTGTAGACTCAAAAATTGGTCCTTACTCCTTAGTCCCCATTTTATTTACATTTTTGGGCCTATTTTCTTTGAGTTTGGGCCATTTCATTTCGTGTCCCACTAGCTCAATTGGTGGAAACCAGGACCAGCCCACTGAATTGAACCAACTAGGGTTTTAGAGGAGAGCATATAGGCTCATGTTCTCTTCGGGTTAAGTCAGTTATTAAGTCACTTTTTAAGTTATTAAATTGGTTTACTGTTTTTGTAAATTGATGTTAATTATGGTTGAAACTTCCCTTAAATTAATTATGAAGTTAATGATCATTAAATCAAAATTTTCTTCTTTTTTTTTGGTAAATTTTATAATAATTTTTTTTTACCAATTACTTATAGATTTAATAAATATTAAATCAAATTTTCTTGTTCATATAGTGTGATTTCTATTTTTCACATGCATCCTACTCAATCGGTCAGACTTGTTTTTATTTATGAAAATTTGATTATTTTTTTATTTTATTTTTTTAAATATAGAACTTAACTTTATCTATTAAAAAAATTATATTTATTTATTAAAAAAAAAGAAGAGAAATTCAGCTTATAAAAAAATATATACATATATTCAATCGGGAGCTTGTTTTATTAGAATTATTATTATTATTATTATATCCTTTACTGTGTAACCCCAATTCTAGTAGCTCTCTAGAGCTTCCCGACAAAACTTGGAAATGCCAAAAACATCTCAATCTCTCACAAAAAACAATAAATAAATAAGAAAATACAAAAAGTTTTAGAGAGAAAAATCCAGAAAGTCCAAAAAAAATCAACATGGTGTCAAAACACCAGTCCAAACACCAAGAAAAATCCAAATGAAGAGGCAAAATAAATAATCAAAGCCCAAAGAATATACAAGCCCAATAAAAATATAAGAAAAGCCGAATGCAATTCAATTGAAATGATAATTCTAAAACAACATACTAAGCCCAAATCTCAAATCATAAATCAAATCCAATTTACAAAAGAGGCCCGACTCAGTATTTTGAAAATATTAAAAACTATTTAATATTATATATATATATATAATAAAAAAATTTATAAGAATGCTAACATGCGTACGTGTGCATGCTTCAGTGTTCCTTTGTAAACTTACAATACAACAAAAATTGGATCTGACATTCATCCTCCATGGGAGAAATGAAGAAAGGGCCCAAAAGCACAATATATAAAAGCTATATTAGGATTCAAATCCAGATTTATAGTACATTATGAATGGGTAGCGATTGAATAAATTATAAGTGTCATGCTATCGCAAACTTGCCACTCAATTCTTAATCTTAATCTCTGGTACACATCTCAGGGATGCTGTATTCATTGTATAATACCATTCACAGAGCACCCTCTACTACTCTGTTTAAATAGCATCCTTGCATGTTAAAAACAAACAAATGCAGCAACCACATTCTAGGAAAAGGTACACAGAAAAGGAAAATGAACTCAGAAAGTTTTAATTGGATAAGCATCGCCCTTCCCAAAGGGATTTCTAGGTCTGCTTGGTAGGTTTAGTCGTTAGACCAAACCCAAAGGGAAATAGAGGGTCATAGTGTGGATCACCAACATTCATGGGGAGCTGCTCCACTGTCTTGAACCAAGTTCGTGCCAGCTTTCCAGTGAATCCATAGTCACCAAACAGCACATCTGCAACACCTTGGCCTTCAGTTCCCGGAAGCCAAGCAGCTACAAGTGCATCTATTTTTGCTAGATAGGGCTGGATCACAACAGGGCGGCCAGAAACGACAACAACGACACATTTGACAGCTGCGCAGACATTGGAGATGGTGCTTGCACCAGGTTCAGCTATTGTCAGACTCATGCTATCACCAGCAGTTTCTGCATAAGGAGGCTCACCCACAACGACAATTGCGTATGAGAATTTGTTTGACTTGACATATTCTAAGTCAGGGTTCTCATTGTAGACAATTTGAGTGCCAGATTCAACAGTATTCTTCACCGCAGTTAGGATTGTGGTTCCTGTTAATTAAAACAGAATTCCATCAGAAAAACCTTTCGGACAAAAAAAATAATAATGCCCTCACAAAATGGATAAAATGCCCCTCAATAGTCCTTTCAGATATGGTGCAAAAACAAACTTTTTGATCTTCCAGTTTCGAGTCATAAGGTTCACAGCTTGTTATTAGATGACCACTATATTATGAAATCCACTGATTATGCATATAATTATGAGACAATTGAAGAGAATAAAATTTCAGGTTTATCTGAGCTATGCTATACGAGCACCCCAGTTCTGCTTAAAATTTCAAGCATTGCCAAAGGTTTAGGCAAAAGCGCATCATCATCTAGCCTATAAGAAACCACTATGAAGCATATTGACAGAGCAATGAATGAAATTCCTGAATTTTATACATCAAAATGCAATTTTGAGAAGTTAGAACCCTATGTTTAAAGTGGGATTTTAAATTATACCTGATGTTAGGTCATTGCCTCCGAGACCCTGCCATTCAATTGTCCAGCCTCCACATTGATAACCCAAGTTGTCAGCATGACTTCCTGCAACAAGTATCTTTGGTGCTTTCTTAGGAAGGGGAAGTAATGGATTCTTGGCAGATTTACCATTCTTCAGCAGCACAAGTGACTTCCTCACAGCTTCCCTTGCCAACTCTCTATGCTCCTGTTGAGCCACATTATTGATCAACATAGGAATTTGTCACCATCCAGGAAAAATATATTAATGGGGTTGAAATAGCAGACCTGGCTCCCAAGTTGGTTGACCAGGCTGAGATCAGCCATTGGGTTCTCAAATAATCCCATGACAAATTTGACTCTCAGGATCCTCTTCACTGCATCATCAATCCTGGCCATGGGGATGATGCCATTCTTCACCTGGAAGGTTAGATCATCAAGGAATTCTGTGAAGTTGTATGGAACCATGACCTGCAAGATATCCAGAACAAGTACAAAATTCACTATACCTTTGTCAGTTTAAGCAACATTAAATTGTACACTAATATTTCAGGGTTTTATTTATCTACATCACAATGAATTTTGACTGACCATGTCTATTCCAGCACCAACTCCAGCTTCGACAGAATAAGAATAATTAGCATGGGGTGGAGATGTAATCCTGTCAATACCCTGCCAATCCGATATGACAAAACCCTGAAATACATCCACCAAAACACATTATGCCTAGCAATTCTAGTCCTTCATTACAATTAACAACTTGAGACACTTGTTGAATAATTTCTTAAATGATTTCCTTTACCCTGAACCGTAGTTTATTCTTGAGGAATCCGGTGATAAGATCATGGTTAGCATGCATCTTCTTTCCATTCCAGCTTGAGTAGGAAACCATAACTGTAGCAACACCTTTGCTGATGGAGTTACGATATGCAGGCATGTGGATGTTGAGCAATCCATTAAAATCAATTATAGTGTTATTCTCATTGATGCCCTTGGTAGTACCACCATCCCCCACATAGTGCTTGGCACAAGCTGCAACCTTTGTCCTGAGCCAATTTAAAAAATTAATGAGGAAATCATTCTTCTCCCTAGTATGCAACAGGACCTTTAACTATGTCAGTTCACAGAATTTCAATAAATTTCCATAGGATTATTAAACAACAATCTTAATTTCAGATGTGCTTCTTGACATGCACAAGCCATAAGAGATTCACCAACCCAGTAAACCTTTCTTAACATGAGACTTTACAGCAGTTGCAGAGGCTCTAATCAATCCTTCTACAGAATCAAATATAGGGAATGATTATGCAAACCAGAAAACATTTTCCAAGTAATGTCTACAGCTACAGCAAGGACAAACAAATCCATCACATACCTATAGCAAACCCCTTGCATACCCAATTAGAAAAGTTTTGAGAGAAATTAGCACCTAAAAATCTATGATGAACGAAATCCAAAGAAATGCAAACCACTGTTCAATCAGAAAATGGCTTCTAATGCTTTTAGGCACAACCAGCAGTCAACCTACCAAGTAAAGAATGTGAAGCTTTAACATGGAGAAGCCTTTTGGCATTTTTCTTCCTGTTTCAGTATGCAGTATGCTTAATATTTACAGGATCACATGGCACACCACTAAGGTACATGGACAAGGCCAGTTGAGCAAATTTACAGGAAGCAGTTATCTTTAAATCATGTAAAACTGAACCATACTCCAGAGTATGTTCAAAAGCTACAAACTGCAGACCAGGTAGCATCAGGTCCATCCTTTTGCTATCATATATTAAAAGTTATGACTTATTGACCGATCATCTCAAAAGTTCATATGCATTTTGTACAGAACTTATATGAAAATGCGTAGAGATCCGACGAGCTCAAATTAATTGATTCAAATAGTGATGTGACTAGCAATGTGACCTCGCTAAAAAAAAAAAAGAAATTTTAAGACAAAACAATAATAATAATAATAATTTGAATAAAGGGACACAATAAAGGAGATTTTCTGAAAGATTCAACACCAAGAATATCAGTGCTTAATAATTCACTTAGTGGAAATAAAAGAGGTTAAAGAAAGGATATATATATATCCTTGCTAAATTTCTTACTTTCCACCAACAAAGGGAACACCCTTCTTAGAACCAGCAGGTAAATCTCCTTGCAAACCAGGTATGATCTCGGTCATTGCTTGAACAATTTTATGATCTTCGCTATAGCTTTCATAACACCGACCCCATCTTGGATCCCTGCAAACCTGCGTCAACAGATTTCACAGACAAATAACAAATTAGAACCCCAAACAAGCTAAAAAAACTAGGATTTATAACTACTGACTGTGTTATCATGTGGTTACCGCAATACATGGAGCAAAAGCATAGGGAATTCCTGTAGCTCTAACTTCAAGAGCAGTTGCAGCTCCAATCTTCTTCACAAGCTCAGGATCCCTGAGATTTAAAACAATAATAATAATAACAAAAATAAAAACAATATTAGGTTAAGCATAAGCCAATCATGCAACAATAGGTTTGACTGCAAGAACCTGAGCACTCACATTAATTCAATCAAATATTCAATTCCATAAAAATATAAATTGACTGTGCCATGTGATTCAAAGATTTACAAAATCAACTATAAACAAGGGTACTCAAGTCCAAAGTTTCAAGTCTCAGTTTTTTCATGCATTCCTTATCCTTTCTTTCAGATACTGAAAATTTTGTATGAGAATTCATGAAAACTTGTGGACCTTTCAAAACATCAAAAGGAGTTTCACATAATGGCTCAAAGCTAAAAGGAAATATCAGCAACCTAAGACAAGTCATACACATTAAGGGCTATACTATTTCAACTTTCATCTGCTGATTTACTACCATTTGAGGCACTGAGCAAACAGATTCCCCTTCAAATCTATACGTTAGAAAAGCTTGGATTTGTTAATCCCTTCGCTTAAGCCTTTCATCTCTCAGCCAAGTCAATTTAGAAAATTGGTAGCTGCACATCTATTACAGATGGGAATTGGATATCTGGTCCATTTGAACCCAGAACCAGAGGTCCAATGCACACAAATAAATTGAAAGTAACCTCAACTCTAAAGCCCCATTTCGATCAAAGAAACCCAAGCACATGTATACTTGTAGATGCACATCACTTGCCTAGTAGCTCCAAGACCAACATTGTGAGGAAAAACTGTTGCGTTGTACACATTGTTGTGGCCATGAACTGCATCAATCCCATAAATCATGGGAATCCCAAGACGGGTGGATAGAGAACCCTTCTGGAATTCATTCACAACACTCACCCATGTCTCAGGCGATGCTCTCTTGGCCGGGACACTCCCTCCACCACTCAAAATACTCCCTGCACATTGCATAACATTCATTCACCACAAAAATAAAATAAAATAAATAAGTGTTCCGACTTAGACGTTGATCAATGATTTTGAATCTGTTTTACCAATGAAGTACTTCTTCATGATATCGGCAGATGCAGCTTCGCGCTCGATCTGCACCATTTGGCCAATCTTTTCTTGTAGAGTCATCCGGGCCATGAGGTCCTTGATTCTAACGCCCAATGGCTGTTTAGGGTCTTTGTACTTGATGTATTTTGCTTCTGTAACAGTTGCCCACAAGCATAACAGCATCAAACCCATCAAGGGCATGGAGAACTTCACCATTTTGAAGGCCTAATGGGTCTTCAATCTGAAGAGATGATAGAGTGAGAAGGTTGAAAAACTATTCAAAGTACTTGTTTCAAAGCTCCATTTAAGCTACAAAAATTGCAGAACTTGGCAAACATAAAAATACTAACAAGTGGAGGAGTAATGTATGTGAAAATGAGAGCAAGAAATGGAAGTACAGAAGATTTGCCTGAAAGGTTGTTGGGTTCGACAAAACAAAACGTTCAAGTTCAAATTTCAAAAAAAGATAAGAAATGAAAGCAGCTTTCAGCTGAAAGGCTGAACTCTCACCGCGGAAACGACACTTGATTTTGGTGGAGATTCTCCTCCTCTCTCTTATCTTTTCTTTTTGTTCTTTTCTCTCTCTCCTCCCAATGAACTTTTGAGGCTAGAGTCGCGGCGGAAATGCCTACCAAAAATAACTTTTTCTAGCTACCAAAAACCCAAAAAAGTAATAAATGTTTATAATGCCAACTCTCTTATCCAAAATAACTTTTTCTTATTTTGAAATCCCTCAGCTTTTTTAATAATTTATCCTCATTTTGATATTGCATTATATAAAATTTCATGCATACTTTTTCATTCTTTTCATCCATAAATTGAAATGCCTTCAATTACTCATTTCTAATTAAACTTCACTATTTGGTCCAATTTAATAAAGTCAAATTATATTTAACTTATTGACTTAAAGTTAATGATCTAATTTTTACATTAAATATTAAGATTATTTGATAAAATTAATTTAGAACTGAAGTTATTAATTTAAAATTAATTATTTAATTTTTATATTAAGTATTAAAATTATTTGATAAAATCAATTTAAAATTCATTTTATATCATCAAATTAATATATTTATCTTAATAAATTTTTTATTTTAAAATATTTATAATTTATTTATAGGTATATACTTTTCTTGTAATAAATCATAATATGAAATATATATAAATAAAGATTATTAAAATATGATGGTTTTTATATTTTTAATAATTATTTAATTTGAATTTGAAAAAGAAATAATTAAAATTAATTTATTAATTAATTTTTATGTTTTAAAAATGTTTAAATAAGATATATATAAGTTTTACACGCAAGGGTCTTAAATTTTTATGAGGGAGCCCTCCAAGCCCCTCTAAAAATACAAATTTTGAGTTTGGCCATATATCATGTCGGTGAAAATCCTGAAAAATCAGGAAAAAAAATTGGTGAAAAGGGGGCTAGGTGGATACTCTCCATCATGTGTCATGTGGTCCTAACCGACACATGAAACTTCCCCGAGAAATTTTCATCCTTGGTTATGTCTGAAAAAAATATGTCACTCATAATGCAAATCATTATAAAGTTAAAACAAAAACGACTTATCAAGAATAAGGAAAATTCTAGAGTACCTCCTTTCGTACCGTACCGAAAAGTTTTTAAGCCATCGGATGTCCAAGATTACATCTTGGCCATCCATTTTAAATTTGAAATAAACATTCCATTTAACCGGTTAAGGGAAGAACGGGTTATGGTCTTCCACTGTCTCATTTAATTTCTTCCTCCATTCTCAACTATTTGTTTTGGGTTTAAATAAAATAAATATAAGATAAATGTTGAGATAAAAATAGAATTGGAAAAAAAATAAAAATAAAATTGATATAAAATTTGAAAATATATTTATTAACAAAAAAAATCATCATATATCATAATTACATTATTTTATCTTTAACAAATTATTAAACATTTAAATTCAACATAAAAATGAATATGGTAATATTTTAATATGAAATGAGTATTTTCATTAAAATTCAACATTTTTTGTAATCATATGTAAAGCTTAGGTAATTAGATCGTCCTAATTTCTTCCGTGCTCTCCAAATTTTACATTTTTTGAATTTAAGGTTTTCAAATTTAAATTACAATAAAATAAATTACTAATACTCTTTTGAGTTACTAATGATAGTATTTTCGAAAATAAATTTGTAATTTCAAAAATTCTAAAACTAAAAATCAATATGAAAAATGTGATGAAAGCACCAAACATATATTTATTACATTTTTCTTACCGTTCTCATATTTTTCGTATCCTAAATTATTTATATTTTTAAAATTTCATATTTACTTTTTAATTGGAAATGACAATAACATAGTTTAATAATATTATTTTGAGTTATTATTGAAAGAATTGTTACAAAAAATAAGAATTAAAAAAATTTAAAATTGGAAATGATGCAAATTATCCTAAAAAAAATTAGAAAATTAAAATACTAAAAAATTAGAGTGGACATGAAAAATGTAAGAAAATGTATGAAGGTTATAAGGAATCCTTAGTCTGTACCCTTCCTCATAAAATATTGTTTATTGATACTAATTAAGGTTAGAAATGAAAAAAATTATTTTTTAAAAAAATTAAAAATTTAAAACACTAAGTAATCATAGAGGGTACGAAGAATGTGAGCAATCCTTACATTCTTCATACCCTACCTCATATTCTCCGTACCCTAAACTTTAACAATTTTTTGAATTTTTTATTTTTTAGATTTTTTTTCCACTTAAAAATACAAATAATATTGTTTATTGATACTAATCAAGCTTATAAATGATGAAAATTATTTTCAAAAAAATTTAAAAATTAAAATATTAAGTAATTGTAGAAGGTACGAATAATGTGAGGAATGGTACAAAGAATGTGAGGAATTCTTACATTCTTAACACCCTTCGTCACATTCTCTTTACCCTCGAAAATTTTACAAAATTTTAAACTTTCAAATTTTTTTTCCACACGGAAATACAATAATATTATTTATCGATACTAATTAAGTTTAGAAATGATGGAAATTACCCTTAAAAGAAATTTTAAAAAATTAAAACTTTAAAAATTGGAGGTGGTACGAAGAATGTGAGAAATCCTCATATTCTTCATACCATTCCTCACATTCTTCTTCCCTTTGAAATTTTACAATTTTTCATATTTTTTGAATTTTTTTCACTTGAAAATATAACAATGTTTTTTTATTGATATTAAGTAAGCTTAGAAATGATGAAAATTATCCTAAAAAAATTTAAAATTTTAAAATACTAAGTAATTGTAAAGGGTACAAAGAATGTGAGTAAATGTATAAAAAATGTGATGAATGGTACGAAGAATGTGAGGAATGGTACGAAGAATATGAGAAATCCTCACATTCTTCGTACCCTTCCTCACATTCTTTGTATCGTGAAAATTTGACAATTTTTCATATTTTTTGAATTTTTCTTTTACTTGGAAAATATACTAATATTATTTATTGATACTAATTAAGCTTAAAAATGATAGAAATTATCCTTAAAAAAATTAAAAATTGGAGAGAGTACAAAGAATGTGAGGAAGGGTATGAAGAGTGTGAGAATTTCTCACACTCTTCATGCCTTCTTCACATTTTTCGTACCCTTGAAATTTTATAATTTTTCAAATTTTTTTCCACTTGAAAATACAATAATATTGTTTATTGATATTAATTAAGCTCAGAAATGATGGAAATTATCTTTAAAAAATTTAAAATTTTAAAACACTAAGTAATTGTGAAAGGTATGAAGAATGTGAACAAGGGTACAAAGAATGTAATGAAGGGTACGAAGAATGTGAGAAAGGCTAGGAAGAATATGCCAAATCCTCACATTCTCCATACCATTCCTCACATTCTTCCTTGGAAATTTGACAATTTTTCATATTTTTTTGAATTTTTTTCCACCTGGAAATATAATAATATTGTTTATTGATACTAATTAATAATATCCTTAAAAAAGTAAAAAAATTAAAATACTAAAAAATTGGATATATGAATACTGAGAGTATAAGGGTAGTTGGTAGGATTTTCTTTTTTAGATAGAGTTAGGTAGTTCATTAAATAACAAATTATATTTGATATTTAATAATAAATTATAAAATAAAATAAAAAGTTGTAATATTTAGATATGTATGAAATGCATGTAATTATTTCTCACCAATAGGTCATCTTTACCGATTTAATAAGTTTTTGTAAATTTTTTAATGACATGCACTTTACACGTGTCATTTTATCAGTATGGTCAAATGTGGGTAGGTACCAATAAAGAGTGTGTACCAAAGAACAACCCTAATAATAACTTATTTAAAAAAAATAACTTATTAAGACCCACAAAAAAAAAAAAAAACTACTTATTAAGAATAGGTTATTAAGAGTATATTTGGGAATAGTTTTTAAAAATATTTCTCTAATATTTTTTACAAAAAAAGTTTGTTTAGGAATTTAGAATATTTAAAACTTGCTTTTTATATTTTAAATATTTAAAAAAAATAAAATTTATTATAGTACTTTATTTTTAATTATTCTCCATATTTATCTTATTATTATACAAAACAATCATCAAAAAATAAATGAAAACAATAGAAAGCATATCATTTCCTATCTTTAAGAATAAAAGTATATTAGTTCTATTTTTAAGAATAAAAAATTAGAGTATGTTTGGTAATTGTTTTCAAAAATAGTTTTTTGTTTTCTAAAAAAAAAAATAAACTTTTTTGACAACAAAAACTATTTTCTGTTTTCTTCTTTTCTGTTTTCTACTCTTAAGAACATAAAACATGACATTTTTCACAAAACATATTTTAATTATTTTCTATTTTTTCACTTATTTTTTTAATATTATTTTTTAAAAATAATTATACAAACATGCAGAATAGTTAAAAATAAAACACTAAATATATAAATTATTTTAAAACATATTTAAAAATATTAAAAATATGTTTAAAATATTTCAAATTTTAAAATAAAATTTTATTTTACATAACATCAAATACTAGTTTTCAACAATTATTTTTGAAAATAGGTATCAAGCAAACTCTTATTTTCCATTTTTGGTTCTCAAATATTTATTTTTTTTAATCTTAAGAATAAATATTTAAAAAAAAAAAAAAAAAAAACAATTAACAAATAGACACTAAAATTTTCTCATGGGGCCATAACAATTAGTTTCCACACATCTTAGAAGGTCATTACTCACAATAAGATTTAGTTTCCACACATCCTAAAGGTCATTGCTTACAGTAAGATCTTTCCATATTAAAAAGCTTGAAGCCATCTCCTAACTCATTTATGCCTTAAGCCAATTTTTATATGCCCAGACTTAATTTTTTGGACTATAATTAAGAACTTAACCATACTTAAGCTTTACATAAATAAAACTTAATTATAATATAATTCTTATTAATAAAATTTAATATAAAGTTTAGACGTATCAAATATGACTTAGAAGTTTCCATATTAAAAAGCTTGAAGCCATCTCCTAACTCATTTATGCCTTAAGCCAATTTTTATATGCCCAGACTTAATTTTTTGGACTATAATTAAGAACTTAACCATACTTAAGCTTTACATAAATAAAACTTAATTATAATATAATTCTTGTTAATAAAATCTAATATAAAGTTTAGACATATCAAATATGACTTAGAAGTTTCCATATTAAAAAGCTTGAAGCCATCTCCTAACTCATTTATGCCTTAAGCCGATTTTTGTATGCCCAGACTTAATTTTTTGGACTATAATTAAGAACTTAACCATACTTAAGCTTCACATAAATAAAACTTAATTATAATATAATTCTTGTTAATAAAATTTAATATAAAGTTTAGACGTATCAAATATGACTTAGAAGTTTCCATATTAAAAAGCTTGAAGCCATCTCCAAACTCATTTATGCCTTAAGCCGATTTTTGTATGCCCAGACTTAATTTTTTGGACTATAATTAAGAACTTAACCATACTTAAGCTTTACATAAATAAAACTTAATTATAATATAATTCTTGTTAATAAAATTTAATATAAAGTTTAGACATATCAAATATGACTTAGAAGTTAAATTATTAAATATTTTATAATTGAAATTTAACCACACTTAAACTACATACAAAACTATTTATGTAACTTATTGTTTGGTTAAAATCTTTAATTTTTTTAATTAAAATAAAATATAAAAGAAAATATATTTTTTCATAAAAATAATTATAGTTAACATTTTATATTAATTTCATAAAAAATAGGTACATCCTTAAGAAAAATAGGTACATTCATTCCTAGGGCAACTGGGATCCCTATCATTCTTATTATGGTCTATATATTCTATTAGGGGCCCTCAATAAGTGATTGGAAGTCATCATCCACTTTAGAACAAACTTTGGAACCCTAGGTACGTCCATTCTTAGGGGAACCAAGATCCCTATCTCCATTCTCCTGGTCCATATATTTCTTTAGGGACCCATGAGAAGGAATTGAAGGTTGTTCCCCACCCCAAAAAGGGACATTGAAACTTAATGTACATCCTTAAGAAAATTTGGTACATCCAATCCTCGATCTACAGGACCCCCTTCCCATGGTCTATTTGATACTTTGGGGACTCTTAAGAAGTGAATGGAGGTCGTTCCCCACCTTAGAATAGACTTTGAAACCCTAGGTACATTCTTAAGAAAATTTGATATATCCTTAGAAAATTTGGTGTATACAATCATCGAGCTTCCAAAACCCCTATATCCCTTCCCATGGTCTATTTGATATTTTAGGGACTCTTGAAAAGTGAATGGAGGTTATTCTTCACCTCAGAATAGACTTTGGAACCCTAAGAACATACTTAAGAAATTTTGGTAGATCCAAACATCGGGCTTCTAGGACCCCTATATCCCTTTCCATGGTCCATTTGATCATTTGGGGACCCTTGGGAAGTGACTGGAGGTCGTTCTCCACCTGGAATAGACTTTGGAACCTTAGGTACATCCTTAAGAAAATTGGTACATCCTTTAAAAAATTTGGTAAATCCTTAAAAAATTTAGTACATCCAATCATCAAGCTATTGGGACTCCCATATCCTTTATCATGGTCTATGTGATCTTTTAGGGACCCTCAAGAAGTGATTAGAGGTCACTCCCCACCTCGGAACCCTAGATATATCTTTAAGAAAATTTGGTATATCCAATAGTTGGGCTATTGGACCCCCTATATCCTTTCTCATGGTCCATTTGATCCTTTTGGGACCCTTTGAAAGTGATTGCAACTCATTCCCCATCTCGGAATGGACTTTGAAACCCTAGGTAAATCCTTAAGAAAATTTGGTACATCTTTAAGAAAATTTGGTACCAATTTTTCAAGGTGGGAAATGACCTCCAATCACTTCCCAAAAGTCCCTAAAGGAACTAATGGACCATGGGAAGGGAGATAGGGGTCCCGGTAGCCCAAGGATTGAATGTACCAAATTTACTTAAGGATGTACCAAGGGTTCCAAAGCCCATTCCGAGATGAGGAACGACTTGCAATCACTTTCAAATGGTCCTCAAATGATCAAATGGACCATGAGAAAGGATATAGGGGTCCCGGTAGCTTGGGGATTAGATGTACCAAATTTTCTTAAGGATGTACCAAATTTACTTAAAGATATACCTAGGTGCATAAGTCTATTCCGAGATGACGAACAACTTGCAATCACTTCCAAAGAGTCCACAAAGGATCAAATGGACCATGAGAAGGGATATAGGGGTTCCGATAGCTCGAGGATTGGATGTACCGAATTTTCTTAAGGATATACCAAATTTTCTTAAGAATGTATCAAATTTTCTTAAGGATGTACCAAATTTACTTAAGGATGTACCTAAGGTGCATAACTCCATTCTAAGATGGGGAATGACTTGCAATCACTTGCAAATGGTCCTTAAAGGACCCAATGGACCATGAGAAGGGATATAAGGGTCCCAGTAGCTTGAGGATTGGATGTACCACATTTTCTTAAGGATGTACCAAATTTACTTAAGGATGTACCTAGGGTGTAGAAGTCCATTTCGAGATGAGGAACGACTTGCAATCACTTCCAAAGTGTCCTTAAATGATATAATGGATCATAAGAAGGGATATAGGGGTCCCAATAGCTCGAGGATTGGATATAACAAATTTTCTTTAAAATGTACCAAATTTACTTAAGGATGTACCTAGGCTGCAGAAGTCCATTCCGAGATGAGGAACGACTTGAAATCACTTCCAAAGGTTCCCCAAATGATCAAATGGACCATGAGAAAGGATATAGGGGTCTCGGTAGCCCGAAGATCAAATATACCAAATTTTCTAAAAGATGAACCTAGGATTCAAAAGTTGGTTTTAGGGTGAGGTATAACCTCTAATCACTTCTCGAGGGTCCTTAAAGGAACAAATGGACCTTAGAAAGGGAGATAAGGGTCCCGGTAACCCGAGGATTGGATATGCTAAATTTTCTTAAAGATGTACCTGGGGTTCAAAAGTTTGTTTTAGGGTGAGGAATAACCTTCAATCACTTCCCGAGAGTCCCTAAAGAAACAAATGGACCTTGGGAAAAAAGATAGGGGTCCTGGTAGCTCAAGGATTAAATGTACATAATTTTCTTGAGGATATACCAAATTTTCTTTAAAAAGTACCAAATTTTCTTAAGGATGTTCCAAATTTCCTTAAGAATGTACCTAGGGTTCGAGAGTTGATTTCGATATGGGGAACGACTTACAATCATTTCCCAAGGGTTCCCAAAGAATCAAATAAACCATGTGAAGGGATATAGGGGTTGTGGTAGCTCGATGATCAAATGTACCAAATTTTCTTAAGGATATATCTAGGATTCCAAAGTCCATTCCGAGATGAGGAATGATCTCCAATCTCTTATGGCCTCCAAAGGAATATATAAACCCTAAGAAGAGAGATAGAGGTCTCGATTCCCCTAGGAATGGATGTACCTATTATTGTTAACGATGTACCTAAGGTTTCAACATTTGTTCCGAGATGAGGAAGAACCTTCAATCACTTATTATGGGTCCCCAAAGGAATATATAGACTATGATAAGGGAGATAGTGGTCCTCATTCCCTTAGGAATGGATGCACATATTTTTCTCATATTCGAAATTTAATTCTCTTGATTAAATCATTTTCTTTTGGAATTTGGTTGTATTAAAGTGGATGTTTGATAAACCAACTTAATAACTTAAAGTGACTTAATAACTTAATTTAAGTCATTAAGTAACTTAAGTTTGATAAAATAACTTAATGATGTGATTTAAAATAAAAGATAACTTTAACTAATAAGTAAAAACAATTAACTTATTGTTAAGTCCACATCTTCATTTTATCTTTTTATCACCATTTACCTTAATTATCTTCGCAATTTTCATTGTTACTCAATTTCCTTTGCCTTAGTTATAACTTATGAGGATAAATATGTCAATTTGATGATTTAGAATATATTTTTAGTTAATTTTATCAAACAACCTTTATACTTGAAGTAAAAATTAAGTACTAGTTTTAAATTAACAACTTAAATATAATTTAACTTAAAATTTAACTTAAATCTTTAAGTAATAAATATTAAGTTTTATCCACCACCCCCACAATTTGATCAAAGGAAAATCATCCTCACCCAAAAGAAATAAAGAATTATGTATATGATTTGGGGAGCTTTGTTTTAAATAATTTCCTTTTTATCTTATTTTAAGACTTTTCTTGGAAGATGTTAAATATTAAGCTTGATCTAATATTTAAGT
>JAJJMG010032554.1:0-37084 GCA_022058835.1 Vitis aestivalis var. linsecomii x Vitis rupestris
GATTAATTATTGGTTGGATGACAATTTATTATTATTTTTATCCTATCCTTGTGAGTTCGTTTAGGGAATAATACGGTAGGTTATTACTCGATACTAGTGATTCTTGGTAATTCTTGATCATTTGTTTTCCTCGTCTTACCAACCGTTATTTGCCCATAAACAAAGCTATAAGGAGTAGGAAGGATTAAAAAGCCAAATCTTAAATTGATAATCAATCTCATTATTTGATGGTTTTAGGAATCTGTTTTAAAAAGGAAAAATTAGGTTTCGGATGCAATTTTGAGTTATAGAACCCAACTTGATCGCGAGTGGCCAAGGATCCCAAAAACCCTAAGATCATATTACTTAAAATACCCTTGTTTTCTATAATTTCTATACCCTAGGTTGGATTGTGGAAAACCCCAAACTTGAATCAATTGAATTTAAAATCAATATTCATTTTCTCTTATTAATTGAATTTCTTTTACTTGGTTTCACATTATTCACATATTGTTTTTCACTTAAGGATTTAAACAAAAACAATTCATTTATTCTAGTATTGACAATTTTCATAAGCCAGTCCTTGAGAACGATACCCGGAATACTACAAAAGCCGTAGTGACTCTTTCTCTAGTTTTTCTTGACCAGAGTTACTACGTAAAAAGGCAAAGTATTTTGGTACAATAGAGAATTTTCGGTCAATCATGCACAATAGGTGAATCGGAATATGCATATGGAATGATCAAAACGAGAGTGGGTGCATACCTGGGCCTCTAGCCATAATGCGCTATCAAGAAACGAGATTAGTACACAATTAATGAATACAAAATATAGTTCATGCATATCGGAGTGCAAAACGAAGATCAAGCAAAATACATTAAGCACAACAGTTGACAATCAAAAGAGATCAAACATAGGGCCCCACCAAAGCCCAATTTATCGTTCATGAACTAGTCTCACAAATTCCGTGTTTCAGAATCATGAAGAATTCATCGTTGCTTATGTAAAATCAAGAAAATCAGAAGATTATTTAGGAACCGAAATGGAATTAAAACTATTTGAGTGAAAATTGGATTCTTGGAATTTGTTTGAAAATTGGGGGTCTTGGGAATTAAATTTAAGAGTTGGAATTTTGGGAATTAAATTAGAAATAAATTCGAATTTTGGAAATTGGAAATTAAGTTCGGAAATTGGAATTTTCAAGAATTGTTTAAAATGGAATTTCAGAATAAATAAGTAAGATAATAATAATTAAATGGATTAATGTGAATATTGAAATTTTGGAATTAGAAATTAAATCGGAAGTCGGAAATTTTAATGAATTGTTCAAGAATGAAATTTTAGAATAAATAAGTAAAAATAATAATAATTAAATAGATTAATGTGAATGCTGGGATTTGTGGAATTAGAAATTAAAATCGGAAGTCAGAAATTTTAATGAATTGTTTAAAATGAAATTTTAGAATAAATAAATAAAATAATAATTAAATAGATTAATGTGAATATCGGAATTTCAGAAATAGAAATTTAATTCAGAAATCGGAAGTTTTAAATGAATTGTTTAAATGGAATTTTAGAATAAATAAATAAAGTAATAATAATTAAATATATTAATGTGAAAATTGGGATTTCATAAAATTATTTGAGAACGGAATTTTTAGCGATTATTTGAAAATTGGAATAGAAATGGGATTGTTCGTGAAATCGGAATTTTGAGAATCATTTAAAAAGAATTTACGGAAATCAGACATTTGATACCAAACTTTGACACATGAAAAAAATAAAATCCACCATAGAACCACAACTGGGCCATGCCACTACCACTAATTTATTCAAAAAGAAAACTTGTGCCCAGCCACTTATGAGAAATACCATGCCACCATGCTACCATGCCACCATTGACTTTTCATTTATTTAAACTTTCTTATGTCCTTAGTGGATGGCCACTAACAAAGCCCCATTTCTCCATTGAAGCAACAGCCCGCAGCCCATGTACACTTGGCAACGCACAAGTCACCATGCGGAACCTCATTCCACCTCCTAAAAGGCAGCAAGAGACTCGTGACATGCTTAAAAACATCATGACTAGGTATCTCGTGACATTTGCATGGAGCTTCGTTTACATGGGTATGGATATGGATGGGGAGAAACGGGCACGAAATGGGCATGAGCATGGAATGAGCAAGATGCAGCCATGCATGGCCACGCATGGCCATGCAAAAGTGGTAAGTGATGGGTTCAAAGGATAGGTGAACAACGAGGAAGCTGGATAGAGATGTGGGCATAAATGGTGATCAGTCCAAGTGGTTTTGGGTGTGTGTGTGGTGTAGTGAGAGGAAATGTGAGGGATGAAAAATGGGTGTTGTAGGGACCCCTCCCCCTGATGACACGTGGCACGCGCTTCTACCTGGATCAGCTCCATCCGGATTTCCCCAAGAGGACACGTGGTGCGCTTCTCCTATCCGGACTCCTTCAAGGAGAAACACACGATACTTGCAAACACCACATCCGGACGACTGACATATCACATCAGGACGACCGCCATATCCTATCCGGATATGTTGTTGTCCGGATCGTTGACCAAAGTAAGCAAGTCTTACTACGTCATTCAGACAACCTGCCACAACCCACATTCCGCTGCCTGCAGAGCGAAAAGACAGGAATGATGGCAAGTCACCTCCAAAGATCTTTGACAACCGCCCGTAGGGTGATGATGGCCCTGCCACCACCTAGAGGCATCATGACTAGCCAAAAAGTCTTCCCGTCATTAAAGAGGGAGATATAGCTTCTGTCACTATATATATGAACCTTTACAAGGAAGAAGGTAAGCTTGCTATACCTAGTAAAAGGCCAACTGTGCCAACTTCTTAATCTCTCCATAACCATGGCTGACAAAACCATCGGAGGGTGTGTCCGGACGCCCTGTCCGGACATCTTTTGCAGGTACAACTGAACAAGAACTCAATCTTAGTTGAAAGCGTGCGTCCATTTGGCAGCTACGTGGATCACAGGGACCCAAGGCCTCAACAGGTGTGGGCATGGGGGTATGAGACATGGATATAAAGAGAGAAGGGGAGAGGGACCATGCGTGCCAAGCAGGTGTGGAAATGAGAAAACATCAGTGAGGATGGATGGAGATATGACTGTGGGCTGATGTTGAATGTTTCCATAAGTTTTGCATTTACACATTTCATCTTTAAAGAGTATCTCATTCCGTTGATGCAACTGTAAAATTTGAAGACTGGCCATGGATCCTCACCTTGTAAAACTAGCACATCCTCCTCACTTTCAGTCTTCAAAAACCACCTTAACCTGCCCACATTTCCTTTACCCCATCTTTAAGTCATTCCTCACAACCAAGACTATTTTGAAATCTTCAAGAATGTTTGTTAGCTTTTCAATCTCATCTAGTTTTTGGAGTTGATTATTCTCGTTTGCATCACTAACAACTGCAGTGTCTTTAGCTACAGTGGGGAGTGAGATTCTGAGGAAGGAGACTTTTCTTGTATTTCATGGCAACAGTCCCAAACAGAGCACCAACTCAATAATTAGACTCAGAACCCTCATTCCATGGCGGATAGGTCACCTGTACGCTTGGATAACCTCCAAACACTCACCTATCGAGGATATGCCTTTGATAACCCTTTGTTCCCATAGGCAGAGATGAAGAAAAAATTAAATAAAATAATGCGCCCCAGGAGCAGGTACGGGAACAGGGGAAGATGGAGAAAACAGAGCACGAAGTGCTAGAGTGGAAACGAAATCCATACATGCTAAATCTGGAACCAATATGCTTAGGTGAAGGGATATATTGAAAATGGATCTCAATCAAATCTATGCTATCCCTCTTTCAGCAACACCCCTCCCAGAAAGATGAACCTCCCTCTCTCTAATAGAAATGCGATCCGAAAGCCTGTGAGTCTCCCCGCCTTTCTTTTGCTAGCTCGCACTTCTCCCTGACTCGCTTCTCCACAAGCTCCTCTCACCCGAAAAATCCGCACCCGTTCCTCTATTCACCACCTCAGCAGGTCAGGAGCTCCAACCACCACCCTGGCTCTAGTCACCTGCTCCGCTACGTGTCTCCAGCAGCTCGCTTGAAGAAGTCGGTCCCCCTCTCCTCCTCTACAAGAAGCTGTCGTCCATCCCGGGTGCAGCATGAGGGGTCTACACATATATAATTGAAAATTAAAGGAAATGTTCCATGGCTCCCTTAATGGATTTAATCAAAGTACATCTTGATATAAATCTTAGCGGATAATGATTTTTCCTCCTTCAAAATTATTCTTTCTAAGGTGTTTTTGTTTATATTTTCATGCCGATTGACCAATAAATTTATAAATGACACCTATTGAATGCACAACAAAGAAAACAAAAGGTATAAATAAAAATCTATAAACAAAATTTTCATTAATTAAATTACAATTTGGAAGGTTGGGGTAGTAATTTTTAATTTATAAATAAAAAAACTCTAATTTGTATAAATCAACCGGTTCTTCAACCAATCCTTCAATTTTATTTTATTTTTTTGACAAAATTTTAGAATCTTACTAACTAGTCAATATCATACACTAACAGCAAAGTTGAATGATGTACCAAACTAACGCTTGAGAGGGGGCCAACTAGGCATGTGGTTGAATTGAAATCTAGAGATAATGGCAATTAGAAAATTGGCAGGAAAGATGCAGGAACATAGCAAGTAAACGTGGAATATTTAGAAAAAATACTATTAATATTCATGTTTACCTACTGCAAGGAAAAAAAGGAAACAATAACAAGGAAACATAAGTTATTTTTGTTAACGATGATTACTCTAAATAGTCATCTTTATCTTTCTCGCAATCATCAATTGGGGGATCATTCGATGATTATTATTTTAAGTCATTTTTTTTAATGATGTCTATTCTTTTTGGTCATCTTTTGTTAATAATTACATTTTTTAGTTATCATTATTTCATTTATTGATTATTTATTTCAGTTATCTTTTCTTAATAATGTTTATTTGTCCTTATCATCTACTCCTATTAATATTTATTTTGATCTATCATTATCATTCATTGATAACTACTTCCATGCTCACCCAATATTTTTTTCTCAATCATTATAATTATATAATGACTATTTTGAAAAGGGTCAACATTACTTGTATTTTATGCATTTTCTAATAACTATGATAAAAAAGTAAATTATAAATAAAAAATGTTATTAGAACCAAAGATGAAAATATCGGTATTTCGATTTTACGGATATATCAGATATATCGGAGATATATCAGTGGATATTTTGAAAAAAAATATCGATAAACTTAAAATTGATTAAAATTCATGAATATATAAGAAAAATCTTGTAGAAATATAATTAGAAGTATAATAAATATTTTAAAATTGTTTTGTTGAAAAATTTGATATATGTATGATATGATTTATCATATTTAATGATAATATCATATACATAAATAAAAATATCAATTTTATAAGTGTATATTTATTATTAAATTACAATAAATATTATTACATAATAATATTATGATATTTAATTATAATATGTTTAATTTAAAATATATTTAATATTAAAATTATGATCTATTTAATTCAATTATATTAAATAATATAAAATAAATGATGATATATGTATAATTATGATATTTAACAATAATGTTTATAATTTGAAAACATACTTTATGCATTATCAATTAATTTGGATGCATTTAATGACATAAAAGAAATAATGACAATTTGTATAAGTATTTTTTATTTTAAAATTTTGATAATTTTATTCAAAAATTTATATTTATTTTATATATAATTATTATATAAAAGTAACAATCACAAAAAATAATTTATTTATAATAATTTTATTATGATTAATTTATAATATATGTATATAATTTATAATATTTGTTTATATATATGGTTAATATATTTAATGCTAATAATCTATATATATATAGATATATACATAAAATGTGTACATTTTATCAAATCAAGTATGGTTGGTCTGCTGTGTTGGTGAGGAAACATGAGCGGGTGGACATCCCTGGATTTTTCCTTGCCTTTTCGGAATTCCAATTACAATCTCACATGACAATTCATTTCACCAAAAAGGTTTATTTAAGCATTGGAGTGGTGCATGGCTGGCTGGCGTGCCAGTGCACGTTGGGCCCCCTAGCTAGTTGGGGGGAATGGGCTGGGCTGGAGTGGTTTGGACTGGGCCAATCTGTTGTCTGTTGTAGGAGTTTTGAAGAGATTAGAACCCATTTCAATGTCGTTGGAGAGTTGTTACAATGCTACTGTGGACTTGTTTTCAACTGTGCTAGATTACT
This sequence comes from Vitis aestivalis var. linsecomii x Vitis rupestris, assembly GCA_022058835.1. Lineage (NCBI taxonomy): Eukaryota > Viridiplantae > Streptophyta > Magnoliopsida > Vitales > Vitaceae > Vitis > Vitis aestivalis var. linsecomii x Vitis rupestris. Next base: position 6,299 of record JAJJMG010032554.1, read on the forward strand.
CCTCTTTTTAATTTAACTAAATATAATATGATGCTGATAGGAAAAAAAAAAAGAAATTTTACAAACAATTTACATTTTAAGCTATCACTTTTTTTTTTAAAGATGATTTTTTCTTAATGAAAAAAATATTTACTTTTTTTACTTTATGTTAATGAAAAACGTCACTTCTTTTCTTTATTTTATTTTTCAATTTTTAACTTTGTTATAATACATAAATCTAATTTCGGGAAATTTAGGATAATTTTTGTTTAAAAAATTAAACTACTTTAATTTTATATTGAAATCAATTTATTATAAATTAGAAAAATTGCCATAAAAAACTAAATATGACTTAAATATGTTTGTCTTTACATATATATATATTCTTTTCTTTCTCAATAAAATTTATATATAAAATTTTATCATGATATTTAACTTAAAAACAAAAACAAAACATCAAAATTACTTAATTTGAATAAAAAGTTAATTTAAAATAAATTTACAAAATTTTAAATTTATTAATATTTCATAATTCATTCGATTCTAAATGAAGTTGTGAGAACTCTTGCAATTATTGTTGATATTTTATTATGGGAATTAACTCTTGCTCGTAGAGAGCTAGATGTTAACTTAATTGCCTTCTTCCTTTGTTTTAATTGATTCCTTTACATGCCCAAGATAGTGAAATATCATAACATGCCAAGATATTATGTTTTGTCCCTAAAAAGTATTAAGGAAAAATTTTTTTAAAGAAAATAATTTTTTTATATTTGTTTAACCAAAGAAAATATAAAATAAAATAAAATATTTTAAAAATTTGTAAGAAATTTATATATTTTTAAATTATTTAATCTTTATATAGAAAAATCAAATAAGTAAAATAAATTTGAAATAAAATATAAAAATAATTTATTGACTTCAAATGCTTCACTTTTTCTTTACTTTTACTCTTTTTTTTTTCTCTCAATTTTCTTTATCTCACATTTTTTTTTTCTTCAAAATTTTCAGGATTGAATATAGCCTAAAGTCTGAGAAAAAGTTGGTACAATTATCCAATATAGAATTTTCATGGACACAATTCAAAATATAGAGTGCACCATATTCCCCACATGCTAACATTAATCAAATCTATTACATTAACTGAAACTACTAGCGTCCAACAACTACAACTACCGAGCATGGGGAGCCATTTCAGTGCTAAGAACCAAGGGAACATATCCTAGGAAATTGCCTGATCCGATGCTGTGGCCACCTACCCTTTGAATTCTCCTGGAAGCCACCTCCGTCTCCAAACATTCCTTCAAGTCTACCACTACATGACTCATGTCTGGCCTTTGCATTCCTGCTGATGCTGCACATGCTAAGGCTGTCTCTACTGCTTTCCAGGCAGAATTGGTGTTGAAATCTCCTTGTAACCTTGGATCAACAATGCTTCCAATATCTCCTCTTTCAATCATAGGACTAACCCATCCAACTATATGAATGCCCCCAGGGGTTATTGCACGCCGGCCGGTGATTAGCTCCAACAAAACAATCCCAAAGCTATAAACATCGCTCTTCTCATTCAAATTTCCCGTGGACTGGCATCTGCATATATAGGCAGAAATTAATATTTCATGATCAATAAGGAAGCAATTATGTAAAAATTGTAAGGAATAATGTCGTTAATTAACACCTACTCAGGATCAAAATATCCCGGTGTGCCTACTGGGTCAGTTGATAAGCTTTGAAGATCTCTGGACATTCCAAAATCAGCTATCTTGGCTTGCAGTGTTTCAGTTAATAGAATGTTGGAAGATTTCATGTCTCTGTGGACTATTGGTGGCTTACAGCCATTGTGTAGATACTCCAATCCTACACAATTAAGCAAGAAAAGAATCACAAATTAAAGAAATATTTGAATGGAAATTAATTATAATGTGGAAGATCTCCGCTTAATTACTGACCATGTGCTGCATCTACTGCAATTTGAAGTCTCTGTTTCCAATTCAAAACATCTGCAGCTTCTCTCCCTGCAGCAAATGCATAAACATTAAAGTCCACAAGTAGCTTACTTTGACAGTTATATACCTGTGATCAAGAGTGGTCAATGCATATATATGTATACCTGATAACTTCTGTTGCAGGTTTCCATTGGACATGTATTCATAAATGAGAACCATGTTTGTACTGTCATCGCAGTACCCAATTAGACGAACCAAGTTCTTATGATGAACTCTCGTCAAGAGTTTCGCCTGCAATATTTCAATTTTTTTAGTGTCTTGACATCAGATGGAGAACTTATAGTACTGTAGAGCCATGGATGGATTGCTTTGTCTAACCTCCGCTTGAAATGCCTTAGGGCCCTGATTTGATGATGGAGAATGCACCTTGACGGCAACCTGAGTGTCATCTGCCAAAGTACCTAGATAAACTTCTCCAAATCCTCCTCTACCGATGGGGCGATAAAAGTTATTGGTGATACCCACAACCTCAGAGTAAGTGAACTCACAAGTCCCTGACTTCAATGGCCCCTCTTTGGGGCGTTCAGTGACCGTCTCCATGGTTGTAGCTAAGGAAATCACAATAAAAATGGAGCAATAAAATGTTAAATCCTCACTCAGAGAAAAATGAAAATGAAAGAAAGAAAATACCTTTGGTTTCTCTCCTCTTGGTCAACTTCCGGATGATTGCAAGGGCAGCTATGAGGATCAGGATCACAATTGCAGACAGAATGGATGTAAGAACAGGAACAAAGAACTTGTTCTTCTTTTTCTTCTTCTGTCCTTGGCACGAGACGGACAGACAAAGATTTGGATTTTCGGCAAGACTTGCATAAAATAGAACATGGTACGTCCACTAATTAATAAACTTTATAATCACAATATATGGATATTGAAGTCAAGAATTCTATAAACAAACATTGAGAACAAGTTCTAGAAACGATAATTAAGCAAACCTCAGACTTCCTTCCTTGAACTTATCGATAACAGCCTGTGGAACCGAACCTGTTAGGTTGTTCCCCGTTAAATTTCTGCAAAGACAAGATCAAATACTCAGATTACCTGCATATATATCCTAAAGTATTCGAATATCCCAAAACTAAAAGTTAATTACTTACAGAGTTTTTAAAGATGGCAAGTCTGCAAAAAATTCTGGTACAGGTCCAGTCAAGTTGTTGTATGATAAATCCCTGAAATAATTTGAGTTGCATGCATTTTGAGCAAAGGTCTCCACGAGATTATAGAGAAGATATTCATGCTGCCACCATTTTTTTAGGTGACTAACTACTCATTGCCACTAATACTTACAGATTTTGTAATGATTTGAGACTCGAAAATGAAGGAAGTATATTCCCGGACAAATTGCCAAATGAGAGGTTCCTGCTTGCCAAGTAGAGTGGCATATATTAGTAAATCCTTTGTGTAATTTATTAGAAAAAGATTAATAATATTTACAGGTGACAATTTATATTGGTGGATCATGTCTATGTCGTGTCAAAGCCTAAATATTCTACTACATAGGTCAACCTAAATCTGACATGACAAATATAAACAAATAGCATGTTGTGTAATTAGGTTGAGTTAGATCTTGTATAAATGTATATGACATGTTTCAACCAAATATACTTTTGGCTTAATTGACTTATTTATTCAAAGACAAATTTAAAATGAGTCAAATATGAGTTAAATAACCTGAAGTTTCAATGAAGCCAATCAATAGTATTATTAATTGAGTTAATCTAGATGAAATTACTACATGTAAGTTGACCTTAGAAACTATCTATTTATTAAACCAGTTATGTAAGTTGATACGATCAAACTTCACTTAAACCCAATTAATATTTAATCAAAATCCATGAAAAGCGTATTGGAGTCGAGTTGTCTTCACAAATCGTATCCAACTTTGTTACTTCCAATAATTTTCACCACTAAGTCCCTACAAATATAAAGTTGTTCGAAATGCCAAACTCACAATGAGATTATAGCAGGGGAAGTATTGTGGCTGCAAGTCAGGCCATCCCACTGGTATTCCGTTGGGAGACATGGGTCTCCTTGCCAGTTCCTGCTCAATGCATATCCTGATTTGATCCTCTGGATTGCATCAACTAGTGATTGTCCAAGAAAAACAAAACAACAATTAAATAAAGCTGGATCATGTTCAGGCCTGGTCAATAACTAAATTTGAACATATATGAAACAGAGCAGAACAGAACAGAACCTACCATCGTTTTGTTGAGTTGATGATTGTGAGAATTCTTTTATCATGTAAACCTCCATAGCATTGATAATTGGTGGAAGCAAGGATCTGTCTGTCCTTTTTAGTGAAAAGGACAATTTCTTTGTGGTACTTCCACTCACGGAATATTTGCTATATACCGTGACTGAAAAAAGGTATCCAGGAGCCACAGGTCCAGCATATGACTCATCATCGTTCACAGAGATGGTAAATTCTCTGATTTGGCCTTTGAGATCCTGAACCTCCGCAAAGTGCATGTACATGTACAACTTTTGAGAAGGATCATTATCTATGCCTAAAGAGATACGCCAGGATTCACTTTCATTTGCAGGTGTTGCAGCAGTCGCCATGACAATACCCGGTAGTTTATAGTCAGAGGTACTAAAGGAAGAACTTACAAGTGATGAATTAATGGACAGCCAAGATGGCCATGTTAATGGCTTCCAAATCCGATCGTAAACATCATCTTTTTCCCTAAATGATCACAATATATATTTACATTTGTTAGTTCCATATACGTAGAGAGTTAAGGGAAAATTGGTTTGACAAAATCTAAAAAACAAAAAATGGTTTTTTGTTTTGAGAATAAAAAATAGGGTGTTTTCAAATAACATTTTTTAATGGCTCACCTGATTATGTTCCACACCTCTGGTTGTGTACCAAAATCCCATCTATCGTAAAGAAGCAGTGACCCTGGTTCAGTTGGCCTATAAATCGAATCATTAAGCTGCCTGAGCTCTAACACCGATATGAATGGTGTCCCTAAATTGGTGTTTACTAGACACACATCTATGTCATCTGTAATTGGTATGTGTATGATTTCCTTCCTGTAAATAGAAGAGGCATCTGTTACATTCACCGTGGTCCATTCGTCAACACCTAGATATAGTTTGAAGATTGGAAGTTGATTCTTGGAATCATAATTCCCATACATGAACCGAGCCCTGATCAAATACTTATGATTCTTGCCTTGTCTTGGGTGTAGGGTGTAACAATTCCTGACTCCTTCTGGGAAGCTTCTAACATTCATGAGATGCTGATTAGTATATTCATGAATGTATTCCATGGAAACGTTATAATTGATTCCAGTATCTATGAATTCTGCATCTGAAGTGTAATGTATCTCGGTTTCACCATCTGTATAATAGGAGCCCAAAGCTATCCCACAATCGATGCTTATGAACCCTACAAAGTTTCAAACTCATTCAAATTAAATGAACTTTGTAATGAATATGCTTATTTGTACTACAAATTGCTCGATGTTTTATGAAGAAAAACATGGTGTTGCACGATGGTGCTAAATTATATAAAAATTCAGGATGACAAGGTTTAATATCATTTGTTAGCACGGTTTGAACTCAACATATTTTTTTATGGATATGGGTTGAGTATAATTGTAGTTAGGTTTACTTGTGTTGACTTGCATAATACATTTAATAAATAGGTAGTTTCTAGATCAATTTGCATAACACAAATTTGACTTGAATTGATCAATTTATTAATCGTGTTGTTAACTTAATTATAATTTTAAACTATTTAACTGATATTTGATTTATTTAAATTTATTTTTGAATAAATAAGTCAATTGAGTTATAAACATATTTGATTGAGATAATAATCATATATACTTATGTAAGACCTAACTTAACTTAATTATTACATATGATAACCAAATTATTAAATGGATTATATATCATGTTACATGTTTAATAATTAAATAACATTTGATTTTATATTTTTAATGACCCAGATATTTAATAGAATGCCTAGAACTTGACATGATACAAATACGACCAACTAACATGAATTGAAACCACTGATAAAAATGAATATCTACCTTCCTCCATCTTGAGCTTCCGCCTACTAGACTGGTTTGCATGAAAGGTCCCTGAAACCCATCTTGAGTTGTGTAAGGAAATAATCACTAGAAGAACGATCAGCCAGGTCAATGTTAGTCCACCATCCATGTTGTTTCAGAGCTTGAAACACCAAAGAGGCAACAAAATCTGGATGAAACTGAAGTGGTGAAGATTAAGGAAAGAAGAGGAGATATGGATAACAAGGAGTTGAAACAAGCTTTAAAGGCAAAGCCTTGTATACTAAGCCTCCCAAGCTTGGAGGAACTAGGACTGATGTTGACTTCCAACGTGTTTGTTGGGAAATGGGTATTGACTTGCAGCGTATGTCTTGGGTTGCTACGGTCAGCTCCTAATTATTCTTGACAGCCTCCTTAATGGATTTAATCAAAGTACCTCTTGACATAAGTCTTCGGTTTCTATTTTCATAACCAATATGGACATTGGAAACTCGTTAGAAATTCATGAGTTAACACATCATTTTTCATAGCCAATATGAACATTTGAAACTTGTTAGAAATTCATGAGTTCCCACATCATTGACTTGATCTTTCCCATCAAGTGGAAAGTAAGAGAAGAAAAGATATAGAGGAAATTATGATTTGGTTAAGATACCAAAGACTTGCTTTTTGATATCTATTGAAAAACTTCATTCAATAATTTTTCAACTATTAATAGTGATAGTCATAGGAAATAAGACAATGCAAAGTAGACTAAATTAATTTGGAAGGTTTCATGCAGTACCATTCATCCATTGTGACACCAAAAAAAGAAAAAATTAAAAAAAAATAAAAAATTTTGTCTAAAATTGAAGTATAGATATTATTTCATATTAATTACTATTCATATATGAAACAAATTCAAATATACATATTCAAGTTTTAGATAAGAACCAAACACCCACTCGAGTGTTATGATTCTTTGTAATTATGAAAGAATTTAACCAACTCATCATCTTTTGTTTTTATTTTAATTTTTTACAAAATTTTAGAATTTTATTGACTTGTCAATATCACACTAACAACAAAATTGAATACTACACAAAACTAAACATATGTCAGCCCAATAAGGCATGTGGTTGAAATCCAAGTGATCATTGATATTGGAAAATTGATCGAGGAAGATGCAAGAACATAACAAGTAAATGTAGGGTCCATATACGATAAAAAAAAATAACATTTTCTTTTTCAATAGATATCGAAAAGACATTATCAATAAAGTGATATTATATATTTATATATATATTTACATCCCATTATTTGTATTTTAATCTCATTTATTTGTGTTTTTATACTTTAGTCTTATTTGTTTGTATGCTCGTTCAATTACTTAACATTCACCATATATATTGAACAATCCAAATTTTGATTTTGAATAGATATCACTATGATATCTTAGCATTTTTCGTGTAAAAGAAAAGAAAAGAAAAAGTAAGTCAACTTTAAGAAGTTGCAATGGAAGCTCTTGGCCCATTGATGTTGTTTTCCTATCCAAGTTGGTCTTTCCCATAATATTCAGTGGGCCAAATAAGTGGAAATGCCAAGGGCTGTGGGACCATGTTGTGTTGTAAGAAGACTAGCATCATATGAAAACTGAGTCAATTCATTGTATTTTGGTTTAAAGAAAAAGAAGCAAAGGGACTTTGAAGTTTCAACGGAGCAAAAAGACTTTGAATTAATAGAGTAAATTGCAATTGCATTTTTGAACTTTGGGGACCATCAATGTAAAATAAAGACAAATCCAATACGAGGAAGATAGATCCATTGTATATCTAATTTATCAAACCAAAGTGATATTTTCTACATGGAATTGTAATTAATTTTCATTCTTATCTTAATTTTGTTTATATTCTCATGTACCAAACACATCATACAAGTCAAAATAAAAAAACTGTTTTTAAAAATAAAACAAGAAAATTAAATATGTCTTATAATATAAAAAGCAAAAACAATTTTTAATTCTTAAAAACAAAAAATAAGATATTTTTTAAAAACATCTTTGAGTTCTTTTTGTTTATTTTCATTTTTTTATGAGGGCGATTTTTAAAAATAATTACATAAATGTGGAGAATTATTAAGAAGAAAGTATAAAACTTATTTATTAAAAAATACTTAAAAACATTGAAAATAGGTTAAAAACGTTTTAGGTTTCCCAACATACCTTTATTTATACTATATATATAAAAGAACAAAGTGTTTGTGAACTTTTTTTTCCCCTAAAATACTAATCATCTCACTTATACATGCTTACATACTTTCATTACTTTATTTAATTAATTTGGATAATGTTTTTCTCTTTTCAAAGACATCATAATGTTTCTCTTTACAAAAATATATCATAATTTATTTAAAATAATTTTAACATGAAAGTTAAATATTATTACTAAAATTTAAATTTCTCCATGAAAAATATAGATGATTATTTTTTTTCAATTTCTAAAAATATATTATAAATAAAATAGTGAAATGTTTGTTTGACTTTTTTTTTTCTAAAAATGTTCTTGTTATCTCACTTATATGGATTTACATCTTATTAATATTTTTATTTTATTTAATTAATCTCTTTTTGTTATAAAATATAAGATTTTGTACAACTATGGTAACTTATGGATGATTATTCATATATATCTGTTGTAACTCATTATAAAATGGAAGGACCCTTAATGAAATTCCATTGAGTTTTCCCATGTATTTTATCATCTCTTTCCGTCTTCTTCTTTTTCAACTTTTATAGTATTTTATTAGCACGAATAGTCTTTACAAAAGAAATAGAAAGATTTTTCTCTCTTGAGAGAAATAGAAAAACATTTTTCTCTTCAAAGAAATAGGAAAACTCTTTTTTTTTTTTCTCACAAAAAGATATATTATAAATTTATGTTATGATTTTCTATTTTATTTATTTGTGCGATAAAATTTATTGATTGATTGGTGATGAAAACTCTTATTATCATATTTGCTAATACATGTTTATGTTTAATTTACACATAATATTGATTGCTTAATAAGTATATTTTAAGATGTTTGTCTCATTAATTGTACAATATGTAATAATTGATGTCACTGCCATATCAATTTATGGAAACTTGATTGAAAGCTCTTGAAGAGCTCATACTATGTCACTAGTTGATTGATGTCATTACTACATATATGAATTTATGAAAACCTGATTGAAAGCTCCAAACGAGCTCATACTATGTCACTAGTGGCACGTAAATCCATGACATTCTATCAAATCTTGAAGAATTTGAGATGACTAACTTGGTCTCATAGGATGAACAATGATGCATCAACTCATTGAAATGTCAAATGGATATTCGTTAAAGAACCAAAAGTTTCTTAACTAGTGACTAGTATACTTGAACCTTTGAAGGATATTATTACATGTTATGCAAATTTCTAGTTTAACCTGTCATTAGGGGGAGGTAAGTCAATTCTAGAAGAATGATGAAACGTTACATGGTATATACCCTCCTTGTCTCATCCTTATCCCCGTACAAGGCAGTGTGAACTAGAAGTTCAAAGGATTATTCATTTGTGAGGACTTGCAAATCAGTTATCTAATGCTTTCACAAATATAAAGAAAGTAACAAAGTCACATGTACTGACTGTGAATACTCTGACACATATTGATATCCCTAAAGAACAATTGAACAATGCCATAGCAAGTGAATCTAAGACACGCTTGAAGCGTGGTAGACCTATTAGCTCAAAGGATTTAGTTCCTAGAAAAAGAAAATGAATAACATATGAAAAGCTTGGCACTCTTGAAGAGTTCACAAACATGAAAGGGTCAAATGATGAAACCCAACTTGATAAATAGTTAGCCCCTAAAGAGATACAAATTGATCAAATACTGATTTCTAGAACTAAAGAGATCTCAATGAGTCACACGATAGAAACAAGGAACCACAATGACATTATTATAGACAATATATTTGCATTCCAAGTGGTTATGGACATCATGAGAAATGTTGAAGATCAAAAACCACAAACTATGGATGAATGTCGAAAAATGAATGATTGGCCAAAATAGAAAGAAGCAATCAAAATAGAGCTAATCTCATTAGTAAAACGAGAGGTATTTGGACCTATAGTTCAAACACTTGAAAACATAAAGCTTGTTAAATATAAATTGGTCTTTATGAGAAAGCGAAATGAGAATGATGAAATCATAAGATATAAAACACAACTTGTTGCTCAAGGTTTTTCTCAAAGTTCTGGTATAGATTATGAGGAAACTTATTCCCCTATAATAGATGCAATTATATTTTGATACTTGATAAGTTTAATGGTCTCTGAAGGACTAGATATGCTTCTCATGGATTTTGTTACAACCTATTTATATAGGTCTATAGATACTGACATAGATATGAAAATCCCTGAAGGATTCAAATTATCTGAAGCAACTAATCCAAAGCCTCGAAACATGTACTCAATCAAACTACAAAGATCTCTATACAAATTAAAGTAATCCAGATGCATGTGGTATAATTATTTGAGTGAGTATCTGTTAAAAAAATGATACATGAATAATCCAATTTGCCCGTATGTTTTTATCAAGAAATCATAAATTGGGCTTACAATAATTGCAATATATGTGGATGATTTGAACCTTATAGGGACTCTTGAAGAGCTCACAAAAACATCCAATTATTTAAAGAAGAAATTTGAAATGAAAGATTTGGGGAAAACAAAATATTGTATGAGCTTACAGATCGAGCATTATTCAAATGACATATTAGTGCATCAATCGACATGTATAGAGAAAGTATTAAAATAATTTTATATGGACAAATCACATCCACTTAATTTCCCCTTGGTTGTTCATTCACTTGAAGTGAATAAAGACCCGTTTTGTCCTAAAGAAGAAAATGAAGAATTAATTGGTCTAGAAGTACCATATCTCAATGCAATTGGTGCACTAATGTATCTTGCAAATTATACTAGACCAGACGTAGCATTTTTTTGTCAACTTGCTAGCAAGATACAATTCTACCCCAACTAGAAGGCATTGGAATGAGATTAAACATATATTGCGATACCTTTGTGAAACAAGTAACATGGGTTTATGTTATTCAAAAGAATCAAAATCGCAATTGATTATGCAGATGCATGATATCTTTCAAATCCCCATAAAGTTTGATCTCAAATAGGATATGTTTTTAATTATGGTGGTACAATAATATCTTGGAGATTAATTAAGCAAACAATGGTAGCCATCTCTTCAAATCATTAAAAAATTCTTGTAATTCATGAAGCAAGTCGTGAATGTGTATGACTAAGGTCAATGATTCAACATTTTCAAGAAACATGTGGTCTACCTTCCATGAGGCAATGCAACCAAATTACATGAATAGTGTAGACCCCCATTTTGGGGCTCATTTTTCTCACCTTTCTGCAGCTCAATTTTGACAGGTGTCATAATCCTGGAGGGCCATGTGTCGATTCCCCATTGATCCTTATGGAATCAGGTAATGGTTTGAGTGAACCAATGAAAGAAAGACACCTGTGAAGATTCTAGGAGGAGCGTTTTTCCGTTATGGAGGAGTGTATTTTGAGAGAGAGGGGTGGTGTTTTTGTTGCTGGTTTGAGAGATATTTTGGGGGAGAGAGATTAGCTTAAGGGGCAAGCTGCTGGAGGGAGGTTTTTCGTTGTGGTTGACAAAGATATTTTTGGGTGAGGTTCCTTTGGGGCTTGGGGGGGGACAAGTTTGAGAAGCTGGGAAGAGCTGCCGGAGGAGAGACAAAGAGATTTAGAGGGAGGTTCATTTTAGCTTAGGAGGCAAGCAAACGAGGAAGGAGAGATTTTCTGGAGCATGTTTCTTTTTCTTAAGGAGGATGCAGAGAGGGCTTGAGGAGCGTTTTCAGTTTTGAGGGGAGGTGAGAGATTTTTGAGGTGTGTTCTTTGGATTGGGGAGGAAAGCGAGCTGGTTACAAGGAGATTTTGAGAGCATAGTTTAGCTTGAGGAAAACCAGGGAGTTAAGCAAGCTGGAGAGAACGAGAGAGAGAGGAGAACAAGCTGAAGAGAATCAGAAAACCCATTTACCCTCATTTTCTTAGTCTAGGTATGATTTCAACCTGTTTTACACTTACCGTTTTGAACCGTTCTCCTTTGTTTCTTGTTGTTTGTGGTTCATCTTGACGCTTGAAGACTACTTGTGCGTTTCTCTGTTCTGGAACGTTTTGAGTATAGATCCATCACTGCTTTTGATTTTTGGGGATCATGCCTATGTTTCCTTTTGATTCCACTTATACCCCTCCCATTGACATTTATGGAATGGGGTAAGACTTAACAACTTTCCTTTTTTATTTTTATTTTTATACATGCTCTGTTTTCTTCTCATCTTTTCTGTTTAGTATTTTTGGAATGTTGAGTATCGCACTTGGACTGGTCATCTGGGTCGAGGTGTTTCTGGGAAAGCTCAGGTCGGTCTCATAGATGCAGCTAAAGGAGAAGTTAAGAAGTGGAGCTTTATGGAAGCAATATGCCACAACCTGGTATTGCTTGGTGTCTGGAATAAAAGTCTCTCGTTTTTATCTATCATTGGGGTCCTTGGGAGACTGATGTCAACTTCTTATCTTCAGAGTTTGCTATTGTTCTTTTGTATGATGTTGATGTTGAGATAAAAGCATTTGTTGAGGACATGACTGAGAATTGGAATGAAATGAGAAAAGGTCCGTAAAGTAAAAAGGAGAAACGTGATTCACTTTATAATTTGGAGAATATGAAGAAAGATTACTGGTTGAAGAAATGGAGGCTACTGCTGGTGATGTTGTTGCTCTTCCCTACCAGGAGATGAGGATAGGTGGTGTCACGGTTCCGAATGTCTCTCTTGGTCATGCTGGCGAATTAAATGTTGTAGCAAGTCAGGCCATGCATAACATGTACAGCCATACAACCGGTGGTATAGGATTTTCAAATAATGCTCTGATGAGACCTTATCTCTACATCACGTGCCCTTCATACTCCATCATACCCAGTATCTATACCCAGTATGCCTATTGAACCCATTTTTTTTCATTATATTCCACTACCCACCCCACTGATTATGTCCTATATCTCCCACATCCCCATGCATACCACCAGGACCTCATTCACAGCCTTCTACTACACCAAACCCATTCATTCTCACCACCTCTCTTATTCATCCCTATCTTGCACGCACCCATGGCCATCTTTCAATGATCATTCATCCCTCATCCCACTTAAACTAACCCATTCCTCTCCTCATTTCCATACCCAATATCATAATTTTGGAGTTGGTTCGCGCTGTGGATTGTTCGGGTTTTCTGGAAGTGGTAATGATGAACATGGAAGACCCGCATGAATGGTTCCCGAACCAGCACAAACCTTCAATGACTGTCATTGTGGTTGATGCGTTTTTGTTTTGGGTAGTGAGAATAGACACTCAGAGGAGGCAGTGATGAAAGAGGAAAAAGAAACCGTCATTTTGTTCTCGCTTTAGGTCCGCATGATGGAGTTACTCGCTTCCTTAACTAAGAAAATTGCAAATGAAAGCATGTGCTGTGTGTGGTACTGGTTAGATGACAGGTTGGTTCAAAGATGTCCTCCGTTTCTTTTGACGAAGACAGATCGACAAGCGTGCACATGTGTCTCTTAGCCCTTATGACTGAAGTTGCTTTTACCGGTTTGCTTGAACCTGTTACAAGCGATGATGTAGCTCCACTGAGGATGAGCTGGCTTCGCATTGGAATTATCATCACCAAATAGTAGCGTCTTCGGGGACTTTCTAAATGGCTGGGTATGGCGATGCAACTTGGAGACCTCCATCATGTTTGCAGCAGATGACTGTTTCTGGTACACGTCATATCACACTTGTAGTGGGAAGAAGGCCTCCACTGCCCTATCGGGCCTATGAAGGAAAACAGAACGGGTAGGAAAAGCAGAACAATATGCTCCATTAATGTTCGCAAGGCAGGTGTCCTTTCTCGAAAAACTTGGTCGCATTGAAGAAGATCCCAGAAAATCTGCAACAGTCAACAAAGCTCACTTTCATGCCCACATCTTCTCACCCATATTCATACCTATTTTTCATACCCACCGAGACACTGCTCTCACTACCCATCAAGCCAAACAATTCCATCAAACCTTTACAAAACCCGTGATCATGCCCTCCACATACCATTTCTCTTACTATCTAACCTTCGTTCTTTCTATACCTACCATGCACCTATATCTTCATCCATCTCTTCTATCTCTCTTACATGCAAACCCATTTTTTTTAATACCATGCATATAACCACCTTTAATGGACCCTACACCTTCATTCTCTCCACGTCTCCATATCTATTACATTTACCTCATGTCCATGTCATTTTTTTTAATGCTCTCATATCCGTTTCTCTCATATCTCTTACCTATCATACCCATGCCATGCCAACCATACTTAACTTTTCCTACCAAATACCCTACACATCTCACATACCCGTCACCATTATCCTCTCCCTTTACATCCTCCTACCCATTGCCCATCTTCTCATACCTATTTCCATAATTACCTTGCATTATCCATAGTTCCATTTGACAGCCAAACCCAAAAACCCATTTATCTCTCTACACCACGACGTCAAATTATTCAAGAGACTATGGGGAAGCACCTTATTGTGAAGAACACGTTGCTGAAGACGCTCATTGATCTGCAAGTTGCAATACATTCAGAAGAGTTGTTTAAGCAGTGGCATAAGATTGTTTCATCCAAATTGATAACATATTTTCTTGATGAAGCTGTTCATCTCACAAGTATGGGATGGGTAATGACTCTTCTTGGTGTGTCTTACATTTTCTCCTACATTTGCACTCAAATTCTACACTAGTGGAGGTTGTCAAGGTGAAAGTACGGATGGGTAGTAACGCTGGTCACTACTATATTCTCTCCAGATTTCCGCTTAGCCGAATGATGACTGTCACTAAGATCCATCATCACATATCCATTAACATTCTCTTGAACTCGAAAGGCTGCCCATAAATGACAACATTCTGTATGCCCTCCAATTTGATCTGGAAGTTAATCCATTTGAGGTGTTGTATTTGTTGTTGCCCAATGGAGGATGCAACTATGGCAGAAATGAGTTTGATGATCTAGGTGAGTTCTATGGGTGAAGATGGGGCTCTAATGGAATGCAGATTGCATCCCAAGGGCAGAAACTAATGCTAGCTATGAAGAAGATGCTAATGTCGAGTGAGTTCACGCTACCATCAGGTCAGAAGTTGAAGATTGGCATTGTTCTATCAGCAAACCTAGCACCCGGGAAACATGCTGTGATCTTTGAAGTATTCGGGTATTTGTAAAATCATGTGAAAGGAAGTATCATTGTTTCTCCAATATCAGGCCCATAAATGTCATGCTGAAAGTTTATGGATGGAATAATATGTTTTCTAAAGCTAAAGGGTTGTTTGAAGAATTCGGAAGGTCTAAGCCCGCTTCTAATACATATATGGATGATAACGGTATTTCCCCTCACACCAGATTTGTAAGCATATAGCTCACTGCTCGAGGCATTTGCCAGTGCACATCAATGGGAGTTGTCTACTGGACAATGCATAAGTATAGAAGAGATGAAATCTGTTTATGCACAAACACGACCAGGATGTGTATTCCTTGGTTGCTTACACGTTCTACAGTGATTTGCCGCTTCTGGCTGGTTACCACGTTGTGCTGGAGTTCTAAAAAACGAAGATGCTTAACCTTGATAAAGCCATCCGAGTCCTAGGAGTCATCAAGAAGAGCAGCTCGATATAAGCCAGCGCATAGGGTGTTCAATGATGTGGTTACGTGGGTTCGCGAAGGATGGTTGATCACTTATGGGTGGTGAGGAACACGATTGTAGGGATTATGAAGATGGACATGCTTATTACTGCAATAATGGATCCATACATCTTTGCTAACTGAGGGCTCCATGCTTGTTATTGGGAATATGTGAAAACTCAGAATGATGAATGGACATCCTACATGGCTGAAAATGAATGGAATGACAAAAATGTAGTAGTTGTGATCATTTCCTCAAGACGACTTGGAATAGAAGATGAATCCGTCTTTCAAACTTGACTCACTGCATTGAAAAGAGAAGGTGATGATGGAAAATTGGTCATGGAGTTTCTAAAGTCTGAAGAGTTAAACAAGAAAGCTGAGGTAGAAGATTAGAAGGAGCACTCCTCGAAAAATGCGCCCAGAAGAAAATGCTCTTTGCATAGTTTGCATGGGCACTTTTGGGCCATGTATCATCTTCCATTTCCTCATTCCCTGCTTTTGAAAATAATTTCCCCAAGCCCCATTTTGTCAACATTTTTTCAAATTCCGGTTTTCAAATAATCCCAACTTCCCCATCTTTCATGCTTAGAGTTTTTAGGTTTTAAAAGTCACATTTTTAATCAAATTTGGCTGCCATTTTTCTTTGTGGCACACAACTTTCATAACTCCTCTGTTTTTTAAAATTTTTTTTAAAATAAGGAAGAATTAATTCCATAATTCCAAGTGATGGAATTTATGAAATTAATTCATGCAAAAATAAATGGGCTTTGGTGGAGGCCCAATATCAAAGATTTAAAAATAAATTTGAGTGAAGTGTAGTGTGATATTTGATAATCTTTTGCTCAATTTAGTAACATGTGTAGCATATTCTATGATCATTATTGAGCACTAATCACATTTCATGATAGCGCTTTATCCATCGTTGCTAAGGTATGCATCCCTTCTCACTTTAATTATTTCCCATGCATGTTTTGACTCTCATATGTGCATGTTTGTTCTAGGTATTCATTGATTTATTCATCAATTGTCATGATTGCTTCATTTTATTAGTAGAGACCCGACTTTAGGGACTTAGAGGGGTGCTACGGTCTTTACCGTACCTTCCTGATAAGTAACCTAACCCCCGAGCCCGATTTGGTTTTTCACAAACCACATTTTCCAAAATAAGGAGTCGCATTTAGAGTTTTCTTTCTTATTTTGTTTACCCTTTAAAAATAAAATAAAAATAAGTGGTGACTCCAAGTCATTTTCTTAATAAATAAAATCATTTTCAAATAAAAATTGAGCTCGCCATCAAGTAGAAGCGCATGAGCCAAAATGCAGGGTCTACAATAATGCTACTTATATTGCACAAATTAAATGAGGATTCATAAAAGGTGATAGAACTAAGCATATCTCCCCTAAATTCTTCTATACATGTGAGTTCTAAGAGAAAGGTGAAATTAATGTTCAACAGATTCGATCATGCAATAATCTAACAGATCTATTCACAAAGGCGTTATTAATTGAAGCATTGAAAAAATCATAATCATGTCTACAAAAGGGGGAGAAAGCTAATATGGATATACTACACTTTTTTTTCCCTTGTCCAGTTTTGTCCCACTGGGTTTTACTGACAAAGTTTTTAATGAGGTAATCACCATATCCTTATGATCATCCAAGAGGAAGTATTATAAAATATGAGATTTTCTACCACTATGGTAACTTGTGGATGATCATCCATATATATTTTTTGTAACTTCTTATAAAATGGAGAGACCTTTAATAAAATTCAATTGAGTTTTCCCGTGCATTTTATCATTTCTTTCTGTCTTTTCTTCTTCCACTTTTATAACATTTTTTTAAAAGACAACCTAAAAATCAATTTAGATATTATCTTCCTTTCCTTAAAGAAATTATCATAATGTAATTAAAATAATTTTAACTTGAAAAGTTAAATATTATTATCGACATTTTTTTTAAAAAAAAATAGATGATTTTTTTTTTTTTAATTTCTAAACATGAAAACATATAAAACAATCTAAAAAATAATATAGATATTTTTTCTCTTTTAAAAATTATCATAATTTAATTACAAAAATAATATTTCAGGATGATTATTATTATTTTTTATTTCTAAAAATGAAAACATATAAATCAATCTAAAAAATAATTTAGATAAATTTTCTCTTTTAAAAAAATATTATAATTTAATTACAAAAATAATATTTCAAGATGATATAATTTTCCTCTTTGAAAAAAGTGATTGTAATTTTGAAAAATTATCATAATTAAATTAATGATATTCTACATCTCTAGAATTATTATAATAAATTTTATTTAAATTCTTTAAATGAAATAGTGATAAAACTAAAAGTTTAGATGATTTAAAAAAAAATGATCTATAATATAGGTATAAAAATTAAGTATAAATAATTTAAAGAAAGGTAAAAGATAATCTTATATTAGTATAATATATTATATTTTAATATAATATATTTAATTTATCTATTTATACATATTATTTATTAATTAATATCTTATTTTAAATTTGTCATTTTATATATTATTTTAATTAATTTAAAATTATTTATAAATTATTTAAAACAAATAATTTATTTTTAAATGGCTATTTTTTTTAATAATGAATATACATGGACAATACCTAAATTTAATTTAAATTATGTTATTGGTAAAAAATAATTTACTCATTAATTACCTTTAGAAACATTAACTCTTTCCATTCAAGGATGACTTGTAAATTTAATTTCCTAAATAATTATTAATAATAAATAAAATGAGAATTCAAAATTCTTATTAAAAAGTCATTCATTATTAACTATTAGAAATTAATAATTAAATTTAATTTTCAAAGATTTGATTATTAAAATTTTAAAATTTGATTTTTAGAATTACCATAATAAATTTGAGTTTTGCAGTAGTGATTAACAAAAAATTAAAACTAAGATAAGCACAAACAACAAATTCATGTGTGCTTTTATCAAACATAATAAAAAAATAGTTATTATTTTGAAAAAAAATAAAACATTAAATGAAATTCTATGAAATTGTTAAAGTAATCCTAATAAATTTCGAGTTAAAAGAATGTATTTGAAATAATAATGGACAGAAATTCTAGATCACTATAAAAATAAAAAATAAACTTATATGTGAATTCCAACTTTTATCCAATATAATAAAGTCAAGTGAATTTTTTTAAAAAAAAATATTAAATCATTTAAAGTCTATGAATTTGATATTTAAAGTTATTGTGAATAGGAAAAAACTAAAAGTTTATGACTATAAAAAATAAATATAGTGAGTTTCAACTTTTATCCAACATAATATACTTAAAATGAAAATAAAACTTTTTAAAATATTATATCATTGATATTTTATGAATAAGAAAAAACTAAAATTTTATATGATTATAAAAAAATAAATTTAATTTGAATAAGATATTAAATTGTGAGATGCATCACATCTATTCAATTACTAATTCTATAAAGTATTTGGTAAAACTTAGTAATTATTACTTAATGATTTAAGTTGACTTTGAGTTAAATTGCTCTTAAATTGTTAACTTAAAACGTATAACTTATTTTTTATTTTAAGTATTTAGGTTGTTTGGTAAAATTAACTGAAAAATTTATTCTAAACTATTAACTTAATAACTAGTTTTAATTAATAATTATCCTCATTGATTTTAACTCACATTTATTTTCATTTATTTTACACAATAATTTATTTATAAAACATCCATATTTAAAGTATATATATATATATATATATATATATATATAAGATAATCATAAATATTTATTAAAAAAAAAACGAGTCCTGGATGTGAAAGCATAATTCTTAAATATGTTCTTACTAGGATGAATAAATGAGACGAAAATGATTTGAGATTAAGAATAAGTTATCTATATTTACTTAATATTTAAGGTTATTTTTTACTTTAAATTGTGATATTAAATTATTTTATCCAATATACTTAATGACTTAATTTAAGTCATAAGTTGATTTACTAAACACCCTCTAAATCTTAATCTAAAATATTTTTTACTCCATTTACCTATATTTAGTGAAAACATATTTTACAACTATAATTTTACATTCACAAACTCATTGTTTATAGCAAATATTTTTGTAGTTATATCATGTTTATACGATACTTTAAATATGAATGTTTAATAAATAAATTTATTACATAAAATTGATAGAAATATAAATATTAGTTAAAATTAACATGATAAATATATTAATTTGATCATTTAGACTGAAAGGGTATTTGGTAAATCAACTTAAGATTTAATATGACTTAATAACTTAATTTAAATCATTAAATAGATTAATGATTTATGTTTGGTAAAATAATTTAATATTGCAACTTAAAATAAAAATAGTTAACTTATTTTTAATTTCAAATTCTTTTTATCTCATTATAACCTTGGATCAACAATGCTTCCAATATCCACTCTATCAATCAGAGGACTAACCCATTGAACTATATGAATGCTCCTAGGAATAATTGCAGGTCGGCCGTAATTACCTCCAACAAAACAATCCCAAATCTTGTATAAGTCTATGAGTTATATCTTGTACAAGTTTATATGATTAATCCCCCGATACAGTCATGATTCAATCCACATGTTTATTAAATAAAGTTAAAATTAGTTAAATATGAGTTAAATATTTTATAGTTATAATTAGGTTAATTAATATAATTATTAAGTAGATTAATTTGAGTCAAAGTTGTCATAAAGGTTGATAGAAAAAAAACCTGTTTATTAAACGGGTTGTGCAGATGAAGATGAATTTGACTTAACTATCATTATGCTCGACTCAAATCCATATAAAGCAAAGCTTATGGCTTTGAACAAAAAGTACATACAATCCTAATTATAGATGACTATTTGAATTTTGGATTTTATTTTATTTTCATAGATGTGCTAAAACACATTTTTTTTCCCTTAGAAATTCACGAGTTTTCACATTATTGACCTGATCTTTCCCATCAATTGTTCTCAAGGAAGTTTCTCGATCCTATAGAAAAGTTGTATTTATTTGGAGACAAGATATATAAAGGAAATTATTAATAGTGATGGTCTTAGGAAAGTAGGAGAGAAGACAGTGCAGACTTGACCAAGTCAAAGGTTATATGAAGTTATGAACCAATGAATAAAACCTTTCTTGATTCTTTTCTCTACTATAATAGACCCACGAAACTGTTTACACAAAAGAGACAAAAATTAATTAATTAATTAATTAATTAATTTTTATGACAATACAAAAAATTAGAAATTTAAAATTTTTTAATCTAAAGTTGAAGTATAATAATTATTTTATATCCAAATTTGAGATAAAAACCGGACCATACATCCATTTAAGAATTATGATTCCTTGTAATTCTTTTTATTTACAACAATTTGATTGAACTCTAGAGCTTCTTTGGGCATGTGATTTAAAAACAATTTTTTGTTTTTAAAAATAAAAAAAATATTTTTAAAATTTTTAATATTGTTTGGACTTTATTCTCTAGACATAATTTTTAAAAATAAAGTGACATATATAATAATTTTTAAAGAATAAGTATGAGTTGTTTTCATCGATTTTTAAAAACAAAAGGAAAATATGAGCTTGTTTGATTATGTTTTCTAAAATTTATTTTTAAAAATTGTTTTTAAATTAAAGAATAAAAAATGAATTTTAAAAACAAGTGTCATAAAACATGACCAACACATACCCTTAATTTTTTTAAAGATGTCCCATTGATTTCATCATTTGAAAGGATAAGTTCATTTTTTATGCTAAAAATATTGAACTTGTTTTTTAAAAAGGCCAGTTTATTTATTTATATTAAATCTATCTTTTGAAAAGACAAATTTTATTTTTACATTAAATTTGTATTTTCAAAAAACCAATTTTACTTGAAATTGAAAAGCATGATAAATTTTAAATTATTTTTGGTGGCGCAATGTTTTAAAAAATATTTTTTTAAAATTACACTACTTAGTGCGAAAAGCCTGTGAGGTGTGGTTGAAATCTAGGAATAATTGCCATGGGAAAATTGGGAGGAAAATGCTAGAACATAACAAGTATATGTGTGACATGTGTACGAACATATTATTAATCAACATCCCAACTTGCTTTAAAAATAAAGCCATTTTAAAAACGATTTAATTTTTAGCTTATTTTTAAAGATGATTTTATCTTGATGAAGAAAATATTCTTTTCTTTTTTCATTTTTATCTTAACGAGAAAAATGCTACTTTTTTTCAATAATAAGCCAAACAAATGTGGACCAATGATATTTCATTTTATCTTCACTGCTTGTGTCACATGATCAGAATCGCTTCAGCAATCACAGGCTGATCAATTTTTAAAATTCTATAAGCTCAAAGATAACCACATATCTTGCTTGAGCTTCTGGTTCAGTCCAGAGTAATGATTGCCCTGATGGTAAAACCTCCTCTCATAGACCAGAGGAAGATCCTGCTGAGACCACACTGATCACATTTGGGCATTGCACAGCCGCATACCAATAATTTGATCCAATCTCTTCTCTCAATCGATCCAACTGCCACCCAACATATCTAACAAAGAATCTGAAAATCTTGAGGCTTAAGCACTCTTTGCTTCACCAGTCTAGCAGCTTCGTCCAGACTCCAGAGAGATTGTTCAGCTTAACGCTTCGTTAAGCTTCATGAAGAAGACTCCACTAGCCACCATGCTTGCAGAAACTGAGCTTCAGCGTTTCGGGGAGTGTTATTCATTGTCCCCTTGATCCAGTTCGACCCATAACTTTCATCACCACAGCGAAGGAATTCCTCTTTGTCAATGTTTGTCTTCCATGTTCCCTGTTGAACCAAGTGGGATGCCAGTAGCGCTTTCCGTCCCTCTAATTCATGGATTTTCCCATTGTTTCCCACGTTCAAGTACCAGATGACAAAAAAGCCGGTGTGTATCAGTGCATTGAAACAAAAGAGGTTGGCTTGATTCCATTAGCCTCCATCATTGGAATTAAATAAAACTTTGGGTGAGGACGTTTGTGTCTTCTGAGAAGGTTTTCTTCTGGATTGTAGCCCCCACCATTTATGCAATCAATCATAAGTTATTCATCTCCCAAATGATTCAGCTCAAACCCATCTGAGCTGTTTCTAATGAGAATGATCTGGTACGAGCTGGCCAAGAGAGCAGATCCTGGGCTGTTGTCATTCATTGACAGTTTTAATATTACCAATCCCCGAAAATTCTGGCAAAGGACCAACCAAATTGCAATTTACCAATGGCAAACTTCTCAACTGAGCTGAATTTTGCAATGCAGTTCCAGTGAGCTGCTGAGAGATGGCAATTGGCCACTGCATTGGTTCTTTGGGGGATTGAGCAAAAGAAGATGCTCTCCAGATGAAAATTCAGTAGGCTGGTAGCTCCCTTGGGGTTCCAATGATTTCGTCAATGGTTTCCTCTGGAAGTTTCTAGCACTCAGTCAACAGAGGGAAGTTCTTTTCTGACCTGCTGAAAATTGGTCCAATTCTAAGCATTAAAACAAGATATCTGCTGCCATTGGATTTCCTGGATTAATGTCAGAATCCTCATCAATCTCGCTCGTATCAATTTAGGTCTGTGTAAATGAAACTGTGCACATCACATAAAGGTAAAAGGGCATTGTTTTGGAACCACCAGAATGTAAACTCAGTGAGTGATTAACATCAGTTTCAGTGTGTTCAACTTCATCATGCTCATCTCCACTTCCAGTTGCATCTTGTAGAAGAACTCACACTAGCAATGGTCCATCATCTGATGCCTAAAGAATCCCACAATTCATTCAATGATCTTGTCCTTACAAGATCGTTTTGGCATGTCATTATGCATTCTATTTTCAATAACTGAGAGACTACTCTTCAGCAAAGATGCTGATGAGGAGGTTTGATATACTCTGGAATGAGAAAATCCGAGATGAGAGAAGGGTCTCAGTCACTCCTAGTGTAGTTTCCACCTTGAATCTGCAGAGCACTTAGCCTGAAGCTGGATGGGAATCCATATTCATCAAATAGACGCATCAAATCACTGGATTATTTATGAAAATCACCAAATACTTTAACAGGAGCTTTCAACTGGAGAACTGTTGGCTCAGAACAGAAGGTTGGGATGCAGAATCATTTTCCTCTCGGTCATCCAATGAAGATGGAGCCAGGATTGAAGTGATAGGTGGAATCTGGATAGGATAGATCATTTTGCCCTGTGTAAGGAACAGGTTGGAATATCTCTCGATATGATGGTGATGGGGATATGCAAGCTTAGGCGAATGCAGAGATGCTGACCTTGTTATATCATCAATATTCTCATTGCAAACTGACGAATTCATCGACACATTAGCACCAGAGCTTGATTCTGAGGTGGGCATTGAAGAAGGGGACAACACTTGAGCTTGGTGGTGTGGCATCTTGCAAAACTCCTCTTGAGTTTTTAATTATTTCCTCATGCATGTTATTATCAGTTTTCTCATATTGCACCAAAAGGGTCTCAATAGTTTTTCTGTAAGTTTCCATTGCACCAGTAGAATATTTCTCCAATGTTGGCAGATATTAAAGAACACGGGCGATAGATAGTTCATCCCAAGCAACAAGCCATACTGGAGCTTCTATACTTCCAATTGCCGAACAAACCTTCGATTCTGATACTGGAGGTAAGCTGCTTACAACTTGACATGTCAAAAGTATGTATCTCCCATGTCGAAGATCAGGATTCCCATTTAATTCGCTGATAGCTATTCTTTCCTCAACTGCTCTTGCAATAAGACCCAACCCAGATTGATCCTTAATAAAACCTTGAAGTACACAGTTCAGCAACTAGTTCTACTCAAATAAGAAATGCAGCAAACTCAACTTTGAGGATCTCTGTCAGTGATGCTTCAACCTCTTCTTACCTGACGTCGGTAGTTCCATCTTGATGCTCAGTGGGAGGCATCAGAATGAGTCCTCTCATCGCTGGATTCTTCTATTTTCACCCCATGTAGAAAAGTACATAAGCAATAGCAGATGTGACATCCTCTTCATTTAGTTGATACATGGCTGTCATCAAAATGATGCCACCCGTCCTCACCTAGAAGCTTTATATGTGCAGTGCAGTGTCCCCACTGTCTCTTGGTAGCCTCAGTTTCCTTGAAAATCTGGCGTGTGCCTCCTAGCAATTGCGAGCACCAGTGTACCGAGCAGGCTTCAAAATTGCTCTCTGGCCAACAACAGCATTCTGTGTCTTACTACCCACAATTGTCTTGGGGGAAATTCTCCACAATTATGGGGTCCTTCTCCTTCAAGTGGTGGACTGCAAGCTAATACTGGTGAGCTGGGATGAATTCCCACTCAATCAAAAAGTTGTCCGTAGTGGTCAAAAGGTTGCAAATTATCAGCACTAAAATCTGAAAATTCAAATGCATTTGATCCATTTCTTGGAACTTCTTTTCCATCAAAGAGATCTCACTTGGAAATGTTATTCTGAGGCCCATTGGAGCCGTTACTGTGACATTTTGTGAAAATGGAATCAGCAATGCAGTCCCTAGGGTAATGATATCATTGGCCACGTTACCATACTCTGAAGCATTTTCTGAATCAGCATGAGCCGGCCTGGAGCTTTTCTATTTCCAGCTTCCGCTTAGGATCCTGAAGTGAGTCCTTAGGGGTTTCATTGATTGTAACAGCTTCGCATGTCTCCTTCTAGTGCTACTCCTGAACCACAACACTCAGAAGGCCTTTAATGCTCTTGTATCTTCAATTCCGACAACCCTTAAGTCCCCATGTTTTCCCAAAATCCAATTAGATTCCTAGCTTAATTCCCCAGACGACCTCAAAATTCTATTAATCTTCTCAGAGTTTAAAACTGAATACTTCTTTCCCTGCGACCTTCCTATGAGTGCTCTGCTGTTAACCACAAGCAGACGAGCAGTACATGTACGTATCATAGAGGTATAAACCTTGTGCTCCTTCGCTGACATAGAATTCTTAAGTCAAAGAAGTTGGAGATTGTGACCAAGTCTCCATAGACCACTTCAAGACTCCGAAATGCAAACTGTAGAAACAACACTGCGGAGAATTTCTTTTCGTTGTACATATTTCTAAGCCTACCAGCCAATTGCACCCAATTTAACTGACTATGCCCCTTTTCGTGAGTTACTGTATCAAAATCACAAGTCACAGACCCATTAAAATTGTTTGAATTTGTATGTTGATCATTTGAGCCATCGACCATGAACAGAACCTCATGACCCTCCTGTTTGATGAGTGGAACCCGAAAGGAGTAGAAGGCATGTGCTAGTGGAGCTGAGTGATGCTGAATAAATCCCTCCAAGACCATGGTGCTGGATAAATAGTAGTCCTTCAAAAGACCAGACAATATTAGGCTGTAGCAGATAGCTTCAATAGAGCTTCAATCCTTGACTTCTCCACAAATAACCAACAAATTTCAGAATTTTCCCATTATCCTGTGAACCCGAACCATCACATGAAAGATACAAAGTTGGATAAACTGCTCATTACTGATGCCTTCCGCAGCTGAATCTATTGAACCAACCCGACAGCAATGACCATCATTTTCTTCATCTTCAGAATCCATTTCCATTGCAGTGGTTCTCATAGGTTTACAGGCACCCAGAAATTACCAACTGTATGCAACGTGGCTCACACGGGGCTCTCTCAGAAGCACCCCAATCAAGATGGCCAGCCCAAATGAGGTACTCAACACCCTGAACTTACCAGAAACAGGGGAATAAGAAAAAAGATAGGAGCAGAGCAAAGACCGAAGAAATAGAATAAGGAAATCAATTAGAAAATGAATGTAGAGAGCCTCGTTTCAGGTGACCTCCATGGACTAAGAACAGGTTGGATTAACAAAGAACACAAACATGATTCTTATATACCAAGTCCAAGGATGAAGCCATGCATCAACTACATACATGAGGAGTCAAGGAAACCAAGATAAAATCAAACAGAGCATGTATGCAAACAAACAGATTAAGCGAAAACAGACCAATAATCCTCAATGTTCAAACCAAACAATAAAATAACACCCTAGAATCTGTAGAAAAATGTGGAAGAATAACGTAAAAATGAGGAAATGTGAAGTTCATAGAGACCTTACCTGGGAGGCTTCCTGTCGAGCCGTGTGACTCGGCTTCTAGCTACTCCTTCTCTTCCAAAACCACCGAAAATCACCAAGTTTCTCTCCTCTCTCTCCACTCTAAAACCCAGAAAGTCGAA
The DNA here is from genome assembly GCA_022058835.1 of Vitis aestivalis var. linsecomii x Vitis rupestris. NCBI lineage: Eukaryota > Viridiplantae > Streptophyta > Magnoliopsida > Vitales > Vitaceae > Vitis > Vitis aestivalis var. linsecomii x Vitis rupestris. Next base: position 33,358 of record JAJJMG010032554.1, read on the forward strand.
GCTCCCTTCTACTCTTCGTTTTCTTGGCAACTCCCCCTCATTTTCCTGCTCCCTCCCATTTTCCTCCAAAATCTCCACTCAACTCACTCTCTAAAATCCAGGAAAATCAGTAGGCTCACCTGCTCTGCTCACAACTCTCTTTTTTTCTCACAGTCCCAAAATGAGAATCTCCTATTCTGTCTCTATAACTCCTCTCACAGCCTCCCCTTTGTTTTCTCTCTCTTTCTCAGCTCTCTCTCTGGTTCCTCTCTCTTCTCTATTTTTCTTCAGTTTCTCTAGTTCTCCCTGCTCTGTTTTAGCTCTCTTAAGTTCCAGCTCACTCTCTCACAAAAAATGGCTCTCTCTCCAGCTTGCTCTCTCTCTCTCTCTCTCTATTTTACGTTGCTTTTTTTCACAGCTTCTTTCTCTCGCTGTTATGCACCTTCCTAAAACAGCTCTCCGGAGAGTCCTCTACTTTCCCAAAAACCTTCCTTCCCGTTCTCTCCAACTCTCCATTCTCACTCAGTATATCCTCCGTATCCTAACTGTGGGATCCTCTCTAAAAAATGCCACGTGGCTCCCTCTCCTTTGGACACACAGACGGTCCCCCTTGCGGTGCGTGGCACAACTCATACACCCGGACGGGAATCATAGCTCATTCCACCCGGAGAGGAATTTTGTCCGGGTGACGTTTGATTCATGCCTAATTGGTGTCTCAGCTGATGTATGTCCAGCTGGTGCTCCTTGATGGCAGGTGTAATCAACAAAATTTTTAACCTATAACACCATGAACTAGGGTAGCAAATACAAAGCTACTATAGCATAGTGGCTCTAGGATCGTTCCACTGGGAAGGGTACTCAAGGTTGAAAATGATACCAATTCAAAGTGAATTGGTGCTGTTTCATTTCAAGATTAGCTTAAGAAATAAAACACAAACTTTGGTTGGAAAAAGGGTTAAGCTTAAGTTAACAACACGGCAAATGATGGGAATTACTTAAGAAGAAAAAGCATTCCTTGGAGATTCAGGTATACAGGGGAGGTTCCTCATGCAAAAGCATAGCTCCGGTCAGTTGGTTCATTTCCTCACATTAGAGAATTAACATCAAGTCAATTTTCTAACAGGTGCTGCACAAGTGCATCCCTCAATTGGATTTCAGCTTTAATTCTCTCACTGATGCAACTTGCAATGGTTCAAGCCTCTCACTTAGCCTTTACCATTCAAGGTGATCTTTAACCTTGGATTACCCGTCAAAAGCGCGCAAGAGGTAACTAATGAATGTCTCCTAAGAGTCCAAAAGCTTACCAAGTGTTGGCTATTCTAGAAAATCCTACCTTCAAGTCACCTACCAAAGGCTCGCAAGGGGTAAACTAGTGCATCTCCATGGTTAGAGATCACTTGCCTTACCAAGTGTTGGCCCAGGTGACTCCAAGGTATTTTAAGTTAACTAAAAACATTAGAAACCATTCACGGGACACACTTACTCTTCATTCATAGCTGAAACCACAAAGCTTCTGATTCTTGCACTTGGAACCTTTCCCGGCAACCTTAACTCCAAGGAACTAAAAGATTTAGCTACTCATTCCCTGGGGAAAGCTCCTCAGAGAGTGCATAACTTAGAGAAAATAATAAAATACAAAGTGAGAAGGTAAGGTAGAAAAGAGCTCAGGCTCTATGTATTTCCTTCTTTCAAACTTACAAAAAGTTCAACACTCTAACACCCTCAGAACAGGCTCCTCGGGCTCTCTTTTAAACCAAAAATACAATTACAGCTATTACATGATATTTTGCCAAATTCCTAACTTAAAAGCTAAGGAAATCTATCATTGGTGACTTACAAGGAGAATTTGGGCATTTAGGCAACAAAAATCTAATGAAAAATATCTCCAAGTGTCGGTTACAAATATCGGGAAGCACTCAGGACCACTTCGCAGGTGAAAAGTGAGGTCTGCGAAATTTCGCAGGTGCACAAGAAGAGCTGCGAAATTTCTTCATAGCAACCAGCTGATTCAACACCTTTGCAAAGTGGACTTCCATCTTGAGGTGTTTGGCTTCCATCGCGGCATGAAGCTTCAGGGGGAATCCATAGCACTGTGCAAAAGTGCTGCGAAACATCTTGCAACATAAGGCTGATTCCGCAGCACTTTTCTGAAGCCTTTCTTCAACTTGGAGCAGTTGTCCTCCAAAGGCTGTAACTTCCTCATTTCAGCTCCAAATTGCACACGATTTGAAGCATTGGATTGTTGACTTCCTAAGCTTTCAAATGACATATTGTATGCATAAATTGGACATCAGGAAGTGCTCCAAAAGTGGCTGCAGTGACTGTCATCAAGAATGCTCCATGACTGATTCCTCTTTGCTTTTCCTTGCATTCCCACTTTGCTTATGGCAAAAGTGCTTCAAAGCTTTGATTCTTCATGCCTCTGAGCTTCCCATTCTTTGCCAAGGATTCCATAAAACTCTCCTCAATCTCCTAATGCTTTGGTGATCAAAATACTAACAAAAACACCAAAACTTACACAATTTGATTAGAATCAATTGCAAGGGGCCTTAACATGCTAATTGGGTTAAAAGGCACTAACTACTACTCAAAAGTGTTAAAAAGGATTAATTAGAAGCTATCAAATAACACTTTTTGAGTAGTAATCACTCCCCCCAACCGACATATTGCTAGTCCCTTAGCAATGAAGGAGAGAAAAATAAAACAAAATTACCTTAATTTACAACATCATGCTAATCACTTCCAAAAAAAATATTTAAGTGGCATGACTGACAAACTCTCACATGAAACATTAAAGAACTATAACTTCAAATTTCAACAAGAGAAATCAAAAACTTTGCTGAATATCATTGATCAAGGGAATGCATTATGCAAATTGAAGTTTTAAAATCATTTTCACTTCCAAAGAACCAAACTTTAATCTTCCATAAAAATCTAAGTGTAAGCTGATAGATTCCGAATATAGCATGCTAAACTAATCTCTCCCCCCAACCTATCTCTTTTTAACACTTTAGCAAGCTGACCAAATTCAATAAGCAGAGAACACACTTTTTTTTTTTTTTTTGGATGGTATAAGGCCTAAGGGGCATTATTTTATGTTTTGTCCATGTAATGGGGGTCCATCGATGACTCCCAACCAATTAAGGTTTAGGGCATCAAGCTTTAAGGATTTTTCAACCACTAACTCCTCGGATTTCGCCCCGGACTTTTTCATATACCCTTTTTGCCTACCATATGCTAACTCCACCTATCCACCCTTGTAACGAGCATTGAGGCCGGTGACTCCCAACCAATTAAGGCTTAGGGCACCAGGTTTCAAAGGTTTTCACCATATACCCTTCAGACCTTGCTCGGGTTTCAAGGCAAGCAAACACTTTGCTTTCTTTCTTTTCTTTTTTCAAAGACTCATTGGCCTTTCATAGGGTGTCTCAATATCATTAAAATGAGGTCAAAGGTACCAAGTCCCAAAATTTCCTAAGTCAAGGGGGAAATAGTTTCTCATTTTATAAAAGGAATCTATTGTGCACAGTGTGTGGATAGCTTAAAGTGGAAGGACTAAATTTTGATTTCAATAGAAGTTTCAACAATTGAACCACTTTAGCAAGCATAATCCAAACTCTAAGTTAGATGAAAAGCAACAGTTCAGTTTCTCCTATTTTAATTCGAAAATTTTTTCATTTTTCCTCAAAATCCATGGAGATTATAGAATCAAGCAAAAAAAAAAAAAAAAAAAACTACAACTACTTTA
>JAJJMG010032554.1:46553-67287 GCA_022058835.1 Vitis aestivalis var. linsecomii x Vitis rupestris
TGCCTTACCAAGTGTTGGCCCAGGTGACTCCAAGGTATTTTAAGTTAACTAAAAACATTAGAAACCATTCACGGGACACACTTACTCTTCATTCATAGCTGAAACCACAAAGCTTCTGATTCTTGCACTTGGAACCTTTCCCGGCAACCTTAACTCCAAGGAACTAAAAGATTTAGCTACTCATTCCCTGGGGAAAGCTCCTCAGAGAGTGCATAACTTAGAGAAAATAATAAAATACAAAGTGAGAAGGTAAGGTAGAAAAGAGCTCAGGCTCTATGTATTTCCTTCTTTCAAACTTACAAAAAGTTCAACACTCTAACACCCTCAGAACAGGCTCCTCGGGCTCTCTTTTAAACCAAAAATACAATTACAGCTATTACATGATATTTTGCCAAATTCCTAACTTAAAAGCTAAGGAAATCTATCATTGGTGACTTACAAGGAGAATTTGGGCATTTAGGCAACAAAAATCTAATGAAAAATATCTCCAAGTGTCGGTTACAAATATCGGGAAGCACTCAGGACCACTTCGCAGGTGAAAAGTGAGGTCTGCGAAATTTCGCAGGTGCACAAGAAGAGCTGCGAAATTTCTTCATAGCAACCAGCTGATTCAACACCTTTGCAAAGTGGACTTCCATCTTGAGGTGTTTGGCTTCCATCGCGGCATGAAGCTTCAGGGGGAATCCATAGCACTGTGCAAAAGTGCTGCGAAACATCTTGCAACATAAGGCTGATTCCGCAGCACTTTTCTGAAGCCTTTCTTCAACTTGGAGCAGTTGTCCTCCAAAGGCTGTAACTTCCTCATTTCAGCTCCAAATTGCACACGATTTGAAGCATTGGATTGTTGACTTCCTAAGCTTTCAAATGACATATTGTATGCATAAATTGGACATCAGGAAGTGCTCCAAAAGTGGCTGCAGTGACTGTCATCAAGAATGCTCCATGACTGATTCCTCTTTGCTTTTCCTTGCATTCCCACTTTGCTTATGGCAAAAGTGCTTCAAAGCTTTGATTCTTCATGCCTCTGAGCTTCCCATTCTTTGCCAAGGATTCCATAAAACTCTCCTCAATCTCCTAATGCTTTGGTGATCAAAATACTAACAAAAACATCAAAACTTACACAATTTGATTAGAATCAATTGCAAGGGGCCTTAACATGCTAATTGGGTTAAAAGGCACTAACTACTACTCAAAAGTGTTAAAAAGGATTAATTAGAAGCTATCAAATAGCACTTTTTGAGTAGTAATCAACGTTTCACCTTCTCCGGATATCTCACATCCGGATCCGGCCAACGTTCTACCTTATCCGGATGTCTCACAGCCGCAATTTTGTCCGGCCGACATCCCACTTTATCCGGAATTCTGCTCCGCCGACATTCCACCCGGATGTATCACATCCGGAAATCTTCTTTGCCGACATTCCACTCGGATATCACACATCCGGAAATCTTCTCCACCGACATTCCACCCAGATATCTCACATCCGGAATTCTGTACGGCCGGCGTTCCACCTTCTCCGGATATTTCACATCCGGCGCCTGTCGCCGGATGGGAGAGGTCGACGATTCAACTTCCCCGAACAGACATGTTCGGGTCCTCTGGTAACGCTTACCCGGACAGCTTGGCTAGTCAGATACTCGCGATTCGCTGGATCCATTTCCGCCCACAATCAAAAAGTTAACTCTAACAATACTGACGACCAAGTCTCCTGAACTGTCACTCATCTTTAATGCAAGATACATTCGACAAGACATTCCCAAGTATTCTCAGGTCTCCTGACACATCTCCGATATTTAAAGTCATAAATTGAGGCGGCATCCACCGGCTAAATATCCTCCTGATAGCCGCCATCTTGGACCAGAAACGTCATGATTGCTTCGCCACCTATGAGCCGCAATCATGACGATGGGACCCGCTAGCACAGCGAGGCCATACTTTCTGACTCATATATAAACTCTAAGGAGGCTCTCAGGGAGGTAAGCATTCTTGAAACCATAAGCAATAAAGAGATAAGCAATAAGGGATAAACATCCTGCTAAGGGATAAACATCCTTGACAAAAATCACGGAGCAAGACTCCCAAAGGAAAACTCTATTTTCCAACAGCTTCCAAAAGACTAACTTAATCATCGGAGGGTGAGTCCGGACAACCCATCCAGACATCTTTTTTGCAGGAGGAAGGAGGATTCACTGTAACGCGTTGATCGAGATTCCGTTGCTGGTGACGACTCCTATAGCAGGGGAATTTTGCCATCAACACTAACCACACCATACCCCTAGACAACAGTGTCATTTTCTACGTATCTCTTGCAGCCCACTCCCCTGCAGAGATTGTCCCCCAGTTTCCTCTCTGTTTCCACAACAAAAAGGTACTCCAAAAAGGTAGGGCAGCACCCCCCTACAAAAGGCCAAAAATGGCTATTTAAGAGAGAAAAGGACGGCTAGGATGAGGCCATGTGTCCTCATCCCAACCAAGCTGCCCAAAAGGGCTCTAAAGCTCTTAAAACACCAACTCTAAAAAAAAAAAACCAATCCAAATAGGTCTCCAATAATCGTGCTCAGACGCAGACCAATAACGAGTGATGAAAAGGTAAGCAAAAAACGCTCTAAAAAAAGAATAGGTGTGAGGATAAGTGACAATAAAAATATGTGTGTGCTTGGACAAAATAAAGGGTCTATACAAAGGTCTGATCCTACCCATCACTTGACCCAACTTAAATGGACTTGGGTCCAATAATCCAAATGACCCGATATAATGACTTAGGCCCAAAGTACAAATAACCCTATTAAAAGACTTAGACCCAATGTCCAAATAATCTTATTAACAAGACTTAGGTCCAATGTCCAAATGACCTTATAGATTAAAAGACTTAGGTCCAATGTGGAAATGATCCAATATTTTAAAAGACTTATAAAAAAAGTAACAAGATAATGATGAAAAAAAATGTCATTATCACCCAACCACTTCATCTTTATCCCCAAAATTCTCAAAACACTTATATTTTATTTAAAAAATTATGCAAACAATCCGAGAGAAAATATCTTCTGATAAAAATATTAATATTTACTAGAAAAATAATTTATAAAAAATTATTTACAATGGAAAATCTGGGGAATCTGGGTTACAATTTTTTTTCCTTACAACCAAACACAAAAAATAATGGTGGATGAATGAATGAAAATCAGATTCAAAAACTCCATCCACCATGAAACATCTTTAATTAAATCCTAATAGATTTAACAGGAATGACTTTGATACCACTTGTTGAAGAATCACAAATCATATAGAATGATTATAGAAACTAATCATCTAGACAATAAATACACAAAAATCTCATGTTAAATCTATAGGATAATAATATCGAAAGACATGTCTGAATTCATTAAGATTATGTACTTGGATCTTGTCTTCTACGTCTAAAATGAGTATTGCAGCCTTAAATCACTCACTGATTGGATGTGAATAATAAGCCATTTTTCTATCTCCTCTTGTTTGGATTGAAGACCATAACCCTATTTATACCCTTTATTATTTTATTTTATTTATTGACCCATCAATAATAAATTAAATAAAATAAAATTGGTCTCTACACATTGCAAAGCCCATACAGTCTATAGATGCTTTAAAGGTCCATCATTAACTTAATTGATTACATTTAATTAGGCTCAACAATAAAATAGCTTAATGTACAATGTGTTAATATGTAGGCCCATAATTACCAAAATATAAACTTAAATATTACCTAATTACTAAATAGGTAGCACATCATGTAACCCCTTTAATAATCAGGTTCTTCTGTTTAATAAATAGATATATGATTAATATCTCAACTATATAAACATGTTTATGACTCAATTGATCTATTTATTTAAAAATAAATTTAAAATGAGTCAAACATGAGTTAAATAATTTAAAGTCATAATTAGGTTAAACAAAAAGATTATGAAATGAGTCAATTTGGGTCAAATTTGTTTTATATCGGTTCACTCAAAAACTATTTATTTATTAAACAAGTTATGATATGAATTTGACCAAAACACGATTATATTCAATTCAAACTTGCAAAAAACGTACATATTGGATTTGAGTCCTATTGATGAATTATATCAACTTTACCATCCCTGCATAAAGTGCTTGGTGACTAAATCTACCATACTATTTTTTTTCTTAGTTTTAAACACCATCCACATGCCTAGAATGGCCCTTGAAGTAGAAAATAGGGTTCTTAGTTCATAAGGTAATCTCCTCCAAGAAATAGAGTTATGAATTGCGTAATTGCAAAGCAACATGGACTTATTCCACATTAATGTAACCAATAGTACCAACAACAACAATTGTGATATGAATTTCACTTTCAACTGAGAAAAATCTTGAGAACCCAAAATCAACTATCTTAACCTGCAAATTTTCATTCAATAAAATGTTGGCCATTTTCACATCTTTGTGGATTATAGGTGGCTTGCAACCACGGTGCATGTATTATAGTCTACACCCTAAAATTTGAAGACATGTTAGTTTGATTCAAGAGATTTGAACTTTATTAGTATCAACCGCGATCAATTAGCTTGCTCACGTTGCATTGCATCCATTGCTATTTGAAGTCTCTTTATTCAACTCAAAGGATTAGTGCTTATGTTTGCCTTTTCAACATGAGAACCTAATCTTTACATCTTAATTTTATTTTTAGCAAAATGGTTTTCTCAGTGAGGTAAGATTCATACAAGAAAATGGAAATTTACCTGATAGATAATTTTGTAAGTTCCCACTAGCCATGTACTCATAGATGAGCCCCAATGTTTGTACCTTCATGGGAGTACCCAACCAGAGAAGCTAAGTTTCTATGGTGAACTCTTATCAAGAGCTAAGCCTACAACTTAAAAACTAGAAATAAAGTCAAAGGAGAAAAATTTTCACATGAAAAAAGACTCATACATATATAAGGTCCAATTTTTTTTCCCTATCCAATATGAGCTATTACAATCACTCTTATACAAACATAATGTTCTCGTTGTATCGCATGGGATTATGAGGCCAAATAAACAGACATCCTAATCATGGATTGACTCTTGTGTGGTTTGCGTCCAAAGAGACCTCATGACTTTAAAATACATGTAGAAGATTAAGAAGATTCTATACATGTATAGCGGTGAGAAAATTTTTCCCTTATTTGATATGAGATATCACAAAAGTTATTAGAAAATCAAGGTTTGTTGCAGAATCAAAAGAAAATGAATTTATGTGTCAAGAATCACACCTTAGTGTGAAACTCCATTCCTTGTTTTGATGATTGGGAGAGCATCTTGACATGAAACAAAAATGCTCATTACAACACTTTTTCATATAAAATGATAATTAAGTTTAATGTGCTTGGTTCGAGCATAGAACATATGATTTACAATCATCTGAAGAACACTAAGATTATCATAAAATAGTTGAAGTGCCATCTTAAGTAGAATTCTAACTTTTCATAATATGATGAAAACTATATAATTTGGGTAGTCGTAGAAGCCATGGAGCTTTACTTAGCTTCAATGCTAAAGCGTGCTATCTTGGGTTGCTTTTTAGAGCCCTAAGGGTTGTAGTCAAGACCAAAAGAGCTAAAGAGTCGCCTATAAGGGTTGATTTTCAAATATTAAAGTTTGAAAGAAAGTGAGTGTTTAATAAATTAACTTAATAACTTAATGACTTAAGGATTTAATTTAAGTCATTAAATATATTAGCATGTTTGATAAAATAATTTAATATTATAACTTAAAGTTAAAAATAATTTTGAGTATTAAGTCAAAATAATTAAATTATTCTTAATTTTAATTTTTTTTATTTCATTTACCTATATTTAGTGAAAACATATTTTGCAAGACTCTACATTCTCAACTCATTGTGTATAGTAAATGATTTTTGTAGTTATATCATGTCCCAAAGGGTTGACCCTTTGGGACATGGTGTTAGACTATTAATGTTGAGTCATTGACTTACAATGCGAGTATTGGGAATAGTGTTGACTTGGAGCGTATGTGTTGGGTTAGGACCAAGGAGGAAAAAGTCGAAAAATATCGGCGAAATATCGCGTGTCGGTGGGGAGCGAAACGACATATGGAGGAGATAAGTCGGTGGGGCGATTTTTCGCCAAAAATGGCCAAAAAATCGGCGATATATCGCCGATAGGCGATAAATCGGCGATTTTATGAATAAATCGCCTGAGAATCCCATGTATCGCCGATTTTTTGGCCATTTTTGGCGAAAAATTGCCCCTCTCTCTCTAGTGTGATCTAACGGCCCAAATCACGCCCTTGTTGATCCAACGCCCAGATTTGAATCCCAACGTTAACAAAGAGATCCAACGGCCAGATTGCTTCCAAATTGTGATCCGACGGCCAGATTTGAATCCCAACGTTAACAAAGAGATCCAACGGCCAGATTACTTCCAAATTGTGATCCAACGGCCAAAATTAATTTTGAACGGTAACTTAAGGTTCCAACGGCTATTTTGGCCCAAATTTCATCTATAAATAGCCAATTTTGCATCAATTTCATCCATTTTTGCTTTGATTCTTCATTTGCTCTCTTATTACTCCAATTTTTTCCAAGATTGCTCAATTATTCAATCATTTTAAGGTATGTTTGTTTGAAATTATAATTAATTTTGTTTGCAATAATTAATTCATGTATTTTTAATTAATTAGTATGTTTACATTCAATTGTAATTAATTTGTATATTTTTATTGAATTAATTTAGGTTATGATATATTTATTTTAGATGATTATTTGTGATTTAAATTCGCATTTAGAATTACATTAAACTAATTAATTTAGCTAAATTATTTAATTAATGTAATTAACATAGTAAATTATGTAATTAATTTAATTAACATGATTAATTATGGAATATTAAATATGCTCAATTTTTTATATTATCGCGATTTATTTTCATATTCAATTATGATTAATTTCAATATTTAGTAAATTTGTCATAAAATTACATTTAGATTTAAAAAATTAACTTAGGTAATTTATTTAATTAGTTTAATTAACATAGATTTAAATTTAAGTGTATTTTCCTTGCAATAGATTTAGCATGGCTAGTGAAAGTGGTTCTGTCGTGCCAGGGCGAGATCCGGCTTGGAAGTATTGTTCACCAATTGAGGGTAACCAAAATGGAACAATTTGTAATTTTTGTGGGTTGGTAATGAAAAGTGGAGGCATCACATGATTCAAGTCTCATTTAATGCATAAGGACCCGCATAACAACACCAAAAAGTGTCCAAGAGTGTTGCCCGAAGTGAAAGAAGAGATACAATTGTTAGTGCATGACAAACAAAAAGCAAAAGCAAAGAAAAATGTTGATATTGAAGACATTCGTAGTCAATTACGTGGCACAATGGGGACGCATCATACACATTTGGTAAACGAAGATGATGATGATGAAGATGCTGAGGATGAAGATGTGTATATGTATCCGACAGATATGCACCCAGATGAGTGAGATGCATATCGATCTGCAGTTCATGCCTCGAAAGCATCTAATTGGGAACGTGAACAACATGAGAATATTGTAGGAAGCAAATGCAAATCGGGAGAGTCTTCTACTGGTATACCGTCGACGATGCGAAAATCACAGAGTATGCGACATTCGCATCATTCACCCCCTATTGCCTCTTCGCTTTACAAATCTTCTGCAGCAAAACAAAAAAATATCAAAGATATATTCAAGGGTGGTGCAATTAAAGAAATGATGGGACGCTTAATCAGCAAATTCTTCATTTATGAGAGTGTCGCACCCGCAAAAGCAAAGTCTCATCACTTCAAGAATATGATTATTGGTGCACAACAAGCAGGTAATTACTAATTTATCAAATGTTATATTGTGTTATACTTTTAGTAAGTATAGTATTTTGTGACATGTTTACATATGAAGTGCAGGAATGGGAATCGAACCTCCATCTCCATATGAAATAAAGAACAAATACTTGGAAATGGAATACAAAGAAATGGAAGCTTATGTGAACCAACAAAGGGAAAAATGGAAGACATATGGGTGCACAATAATGTCAGATGGATGGACAGGGCCCATGAAATTAAGTATTATTAATTTCATGGTTTATTCTAAAGGGACCACAGTGTTCCTTAAGTCAGTCGATGCATCGAACTATATCAAAGACCACAAGTATATATATGAGCTTTTGAAGACAATTATCAAGGAAGTCTGTAAGGAAAATGTGGTCCAAATTGTCACAAATAATGGGTCAGCATTCATGAAAGCAGGGAAACAATTGATGAAGAAGTATAACTTATATTGGACTTCGTGTGTGGCACACTGCATCGACTTAATCTTTGAAGACATCGGTAAAAGACCCAATGTTATTGAGGTGATAAACAATGCTCGCAAGATAACTAACTTCATTTACAATCATGGTTGGTTACTAGCACAAATGAGAAAGTATTGTGGTGGCGACATTGTTCGACCAGGAGCTACAAGGTTTGCTACCAATTATATTGCTCTTGACAGTCTTCTCAAAAAAAGGGTTGATTTGAAAAAATTGTTTATGAGTGATGAATGGACACAACACAAACTCAGTCGAACAAAACTTGGACGAGAATTGGAGCAATTATTGTTTGACCATACGTATTGGGACAGATTGACAAATATAGTTTCATTATATGAGCCATTATACGTGGTGCTTCGACTTTTGGATTCTGAAGTTGTTCCCACAATGCCATTTGTGTACGAGCTTATGCACGTGATGAAAGAGAACCTTATTCGTCAAGGAGCTAGAGATTGGATGTTCAAAATAATACAAGATCGTTGGGAGAAAACACTAAAACATCCACTTCATGCAGCAGGTACTTAAATACTATATATCTTTATAAGTTTTTACTTTGTATTTAAGTTTCTTTTAAAAAAAATACTAACTCTACTAAATTTTATTGTAGCATACTTCTTGAATCCAAGATTTCAATATAGGCGTGGAGTTGGTAGTGATCCGGAACTACTTCAAGCTGTCCATGATGTTTTTGCAAAATTAAATCCAACTACTGAATCGCTTGGTCAATTTGGAAATGAGGTGAATAAAAAATTGTTATTTTTGTCAATAAAACAATAATTTCATTCATCAATTTATTTGAACGTTTACTAACAAATTAAATGTTGAATACATAGCTTGTACTTTTTCGAGATGCAAAAAGAGGATTCGGTGATCGAGCGGCAATTGCATCAAGGTCAACCATGGTGCCCGATGAGTCTTTATAGGAAAAAATTGATTATTATTATTGTAAATTCACCACATAAGTATTTATATGATTATCAAATTCATTGCAGCTGAATGGTGGTTTATGTATGGGAATCAAACACCTACATTGAGAAAGTTAGCCATCAAAGTTCTCTCACAAACTGCGTCATCTTCTGCATGTGAGAGAAATTGGAGCACGTTTGCTCTCATCCACACAAAGCAACGAAATCGTTTGGCTTACCCTCGATTGGAGCAATTAGTGTTTTGTTACTATAATATGAGGCTAAAGTTACGCGATATGGAGGCAGAAAATGATCGAGTTGCTGAAAAAAATTACCTTGATCTTCTTGACATTTCAGCCGAGGTGGGTGAAGAAGAAGATAATCAGTTGTTCCAGTGGGTTAGGTCTATACACTTGGATGACGAAGTTGGAAATCCTGATCCACGAATTGCCGCTCATGCTCGAGAATTTGGAGTTAATGTTGAACGTGTGTTGTCCGAAGAAGTTCACTCTGAAAGTTTTAGCAAAGATACTGATGATTCACTTCATGCGACATTGCATTCCCACCAAGAGATTGACTCCACAAGTGCTGGCCATAGTAGTAGACCTAGTGCTGCAGGTACTTCTACTTCTGGTTACGATGGTTCAAGAGGTGGAACTGATGATGGAGGTGATAATGGGGGAGGAGATATTGATGAACGTCGACATAGTCAATATCCAATCAGCCAATTTACTTGTGAAAATGATTTCACACACTGCACACAGGATGAAGACCATGGCTCTAGAAGAGTTGGTCCAGGCATAGGAGCTATTGGGAGGCCTTATAAAGGAAGAGAACGAATGATGGAACCATATAACGAGGAGTTACTTTCAGGGAGTTTTGAATCTATGAGTATAGGGACTCAATTTAGTGACTCCTCGAATGAGGCTAACGTCTACCCTCCTCATGTGATGAGTTATGGTCAACCTTCAAGTTCAACAGATGAAGAGTATGTTATGTCGCATTATTCCCCTTCCAGACAAATACTATACCAAATTCCATATCAGATGGAAGAAGGATTTGGCGTTAACACATGGGTGAACTTTGAGTATCCTATCCATGTAGAGGCAGTAGGTAGGACTCAAGAGATATATGCATGGCATGTTAGAATTTATAACCAATATTATCGAGGCTCATTGAGTTGGTACCAATATTGTCTCCAACAGCAAGCCGGGGTTCCTTCATCTATCAATCCCATTGAACCACATCGATCCTCATTTTGGTACTAAATGGACATTGCAATGTAATGTGTACAAATTATTGTTATTTAATGAAATGAAGTATTTGATGTGACTTTATAATGAGAACAATTACGAAATTAACATTTCTTATAGATCGACATGATATAATTACATCTAATATCGTAAATTATATCATATGTATATCAAATTTTTCAATAAAACAACTTTAAAATGTCTATTATACTTCTAATTATATTATTATGAGGTTTTTCTTGCATTTCCATGAGTTTTTAACAATTTTAAGCATACCAATAATATCCGTCGATATATCTCCGATATATCCAATATATCTCTGATATATCCGATATATCCATAAAATCGAAGTACCGATATATCCGTGATTACTGATATTTTCATCCTTGGTTAGGACTTGGCCAATGACATTTATTGTTGAATGGTAATTTGAAATTTGTACCTTAGAAATTATTGTCACCGGAAAAAAAAAAAAAAAAAGAGAGAGAAAAATGAATAAATAAAGAATTAGAAATAAAATCAAATTGGTAAATCTAAGCCTCCCATATTTCAACTTGAAAAATAATTCATTTTAACATAAATATATTTATAGTAAAAAAAATATGAAGTGATATATTTACAAATTATAGATTATTTTATCCATTTTAATTAAATAACTCGAAAATAAATAGGGTGTGACAATTGGTATTGATTGTTGTGTCATGTCAAGACTCGAACATCCTATAAAATAGGTCAATACTAACATGACACAAATAAAAGTCAAATTAAAAACATAAACCCAGATATTACCTAATTATTAAAAAGGTAACACGTCATGTAATTTATTTATAACCAATTTAATAATTAAGTTGGATTAAATCTTATATAAATGAGTTAGATCTTATACAACTTTATATGATGAATCTCTTGGCATGTTCATTGATTCAATTAACATATTTATTAAGTAAAGTTAAAATAAGTTAAATACGAGTTAAATGTTTTTATAATTATAATTAGGTTAATAAATAGGATTATTAAATAAGTCAATTTGAATCAAATTCATATTATATAGTTTGACAAAAAATAATATATTTATGAAATAGGTTAAGCATGCCACTATGAATTTGAATACAACTATACTTAATTCAAATCCATAAAAAAATATGTTAGAATTTAGTCATGTTGACAAATCATATCAAATTTTGTCATCCTTGTAAACAAATCTTTATGGTTTCTTTTGTTGTTATAAGTTGATTAACCTTTTTTTTTTTTAAAAAAAAAAGATTAATCAGTGGCCTGAATTAATCTGAATGCAAACTTGACCAAGTCAATTTGGAAGGTTATAAGTATATTAACTAATGAACAAAAATTGTCTTGTTTCTCTTCTCCATTAATATACCGGCTAAGCATTTTACACCAAAAAGAAAAAAATTAATTAGTTACATTTTATGTCAATACAAAAAATTGGAAATTTTAGTTATATTTTTATGTAAAGTTGAAGTATAATAATTATTTTATATTAATTTCTATTCATATTTAAAATAAATTCACATCTATTCAAATTTTAGATAAAAAGCAAACATCCACTCTCATTATAAAACTCTGCCTAATGATGTAAATAAGAAATCAACCGACCCTACAATTTTTATTTTTCAAAAAATTTTAGAATTTTATTGACTAGTCAACATCACAGCATCAACTATTGACTCTGAGGGCTAAGGGGATTTTTATTTTTTTATTTTTCAAAAGAGAAATATTATTAAAAATAATTAATAAAAAAATAACCTTTTTCATCACTTGTTTCATCTTAGAATTTTATTATGTTAAACTTATTTTTCGAAAAAACGAGTTTACTTGTTTTTATATTGAACTTGTCTTTTTAAAAGATAGATTCACTTTTACATTGAACTAATAATTTTAAAATTATTTTTAATGGTATAAATTTTTAAAAAATATTTAAAAAAATAATACTATTTGTGCAAAAATTCCACCAGCAAGGTGTGGTTGAAATCTAGGAATCATTGCCAGGGGAAAATTAAGGGGTAGATGCAGGAACATAGCAATTTAAGGTGGGACATGTGCACAGGAACATAGCAATTAATTGGCATCCCAAGTTGCTTTAAAATTGAAGTCATTTTAAAAACAATTTACTTTTTAAGTTATTTTAAAAGATAATTTTGTATTATAGAAGAAAATTAAATTGTTTTTTTTTTTTTTTTTTTGCTTTTATCATAACGAGAAAAACGTCACTTTTTTTTTCATTTTATTTTTCAATTTAGAACTTTTTTATAATGCTTAAATCTAATTTCTAATACAAAATAAACTAAAATTGATTTTAAAAATTTTGGATGATTCTTGTTTTAAAAATTAAACTATTTCAATTTTATATTGAAATCAATTTACCATAAATTAGTAAAATTGTCATAAAAAAGAATTAAATATGACTTAAACATATTATATTTTTATCTTTTTTTTTTTCTCAAGAAATTTATAAATATCAATTTTTCTCATAAATTTTAATTTAAAATGGAAACTGAAATATAGAAATCACTTAATTTGAATAAAAATTAATTTAAAATAATTTACAAATTCAAAACTCACAATTCAAATTTCTTTGCATGTAGTTAATAATAATTTATTCAATTCTAAATGAGATTGTGAGAACTCTTGCTGTGTAGAACAAAAAAACATAATGCAAAACAAGATTGCTCGTTGCAACTCTTTCTCAAAAAAAAAAGTTAAGTTTGAAGTGCTTGATTCGAGCATGGAATATAGGATTTATAGTCATAAGAAGAGCATTGAGATTGTCACACAATACTTGAAGTGCTCTCTTAAGTGAAATCCTATTAGGGTCTGATTTACAAATATTAAGGTATGAGAGAAAGTTTGTACAACTACCCAATATAGAATTTTTCATGAACACAATTCAAAATATAGAGGAGTGCACCATAATCCATATTCCCACATGCTAACATTAAGCAAATTTATCACATGAAAACGGAGAGTCCAACAACTACCTAGCCTGGGGAGCCGATTGAGTCCCAGAACCAAGGAACTATCTGCAGGGAAATTGACTGATCCGATGCTGTGGCTATCTACACTTCGAATTCTCCTGGAAGCCGCCTCTATCTCCAGACTTTCTTTCAAGTCTGCCAATACATGACTCATATCTGGCCTTTGCATTCCTGTTGATGCTA
Source organism: Vitis aestivalis var. linsecomii x Vitis rupestris (assembly GCA_022058835.1). NCBI lineage: Eukaryota > Viridiplantae > Streptophyta > Magnoliopsida > Vitales > Vitaceae > Vitis > Vitis aestivalis var. linsecomii x Vitis rupestris. The sequence goes on from JAJJMG010032554.1 coordinate 60,212, forward strand.
CACATGCTAAGGCTATCTCTACAGCTTTCCATGCAGAATTGGTGTTGAAATCTCCTTGTAACATTGGATCAACGATACTTCGAATATCCCCTCTTTCAATCTTAGTACGAACCCGTCCAACTATATGAATTCTCCCAGGGTTCTTTATTGCAGGCTGGCCAGTGATTAGCTCCAACAAAACAGTCCCAAAGCTGTAAACATCGCTCTTCTTATTCAAATTTCCCATCGACTGGTATCTACATAGGAAGTTATATTTCATGAATAAGGAAGCAATTATGTAACAATTGTAAGGAGTGTTGTTAACACTTACTCAGGATCCAGATATCCAGGTGTGCCTGCAGGGACAGTTGTTATCAGAGAGCCACTTTCAGTTGCAAGATCTCTGGACATCCCAAAATCAGCTATCTTGGCTTGCAGTGTTTCATCTAAAATAATGTTGGAAGATTTCATGTCTCTGTGGACTATTGGTGGCTTACAGCCATTGTGTAGATACTCCAATCCTACACAATTACGGAAGACAAGAAACACAAATTAAAGAAATATTTGAATGCAAATTAACTATTGGTGGCTTAATTACTGACCATGTGCTGCATCTACTGCAATTTGAAGCCTCCGTTTCCAATTCAAAACATCTGCAGCTTCTCTCACTGCAGCAAATGCATAAACATTAAAGTCCACAATTAGCTTTCAATGACAGTTATACTTATATCAAGAGAAGTGGATATATACCTAATAACTTGTTTTGCAAGTTTTCATTGGACATGTATTCATAAATGAGAGCCATGTTTGTACCATCCTTGCAGTACCCATTAGAAGAACCAAGTTTTTATGATGAACTCTCGTCAAGAGTTTTGCCTACAATATTTCAAAATCTTTTAGTATCAGACATCAGATGTAGAACTTCTAGTACTGTAGAACCATGGATGGATTGATTCGTCTAACCTCGGCTCGTAATGCCTTGGGGCCTTGTATTGATGATTCAGAATGCACCTTGACGGGAACCTGAGTGCCATCTGCCAAAGTGCCTAGATAAACTTGTCCGAATCCTCCTCTATCGATGGTACGACTAAAGTTATTGGCGATACTTGCAACGTCAGAGAAAGTGAACTCAGAATTCCGTGACTTCAATGACCCCTCTTTGGGGCATTCACTCACCGTCTCTACGGTTGTAGCTAAGGAGATCACAATAAAAATGGAGCAATAAAATGTTATCTCCTCACTTTAAAGGAAAAAAAAAATGAAAATTTAAGAAAGAAAATACCTTTGGTTTCTCTTCTTTTGAACTTGCGGATGATCATTGCAAGGGCAGTTATGAGGATGAGGATCACAGTTACAGTCGGAATGGCTATGAGAACAGGAACAAGGAACCATTTCTTCTTCTTTCCTTGGCATGAGACTGACCTGCAAAGATTTGGATTTTCTCCAAGACTTGCATAAAATAGAATGTAATTGAAGTCAAGAGTTCCATCAAACCAAACACTAGAGTAGTGGAAAATTAATGTGGAAGATACCTCAGTGTTCTATGCTTAAACCTTTCCATAACAGTTTGGGGAACTGAACCTGTTAGGTTGTTCCCCGTCAAATTACTGCAAACACAGCATTATCAAATACTAGATTACCTGCATATCCTACCAAGCAATCAAATATCGTATTACTTTTAACTTTAATATGTAACAACTTACAGGACCATTAACAATGGCAAGTCTGCAAAAAAATCTGGTACCGTTCCAGTCAAGTTGTTGTATGATAAATCCCTGAAATAATTTAAGTATAATTTTTGGGGTAAAGACCTCCATCAGATTACAGAGAAGTTATATGTTCCTGCTGGCACTCTGTAGCACTCATGATAGCCACTAATACTTACAGATTTTCTAATGATTTGATCTTGGAAAATGAAGGATGGATATTCCCAGTCAAGTTGCTCGATGAAAGGTTCCTGCTTGCCAGTTGGAGTCATTAGTAAATCGTTAATTCGTGTGATTTAGTAACGAAAGATTAGCTTTCACCAAGTCCCTGCAAACATATATATATATATTACAGTGGGGGAGTCACTGCTGTCACTGCACTGCAGGCCATCCCATGGGTAACCCAAGGGGAGACATGGATCTCCTTGCCAGTGCCTTGTCAGTCCGTACTCTGATAGGATGTTCTTGACAGTGACAACTAGTATTTGTGGACATGAGTTGTATAGCATAACTGAAGGGATTAGATTAGGCGTAACTGAAGGGATCAAATTAGTCAACTTTCCTTAGACATTTTTCTAGACAAATTTAGATCGTAAATGGGCTATATATTGAGCTTCTTTGTAACCTTTTTAATGAAGCAATTGTGTATATGGATTCCAAATATACAAATTATTCCATTTCTCGTCAACATGGTATTAGAGCAGGTTTGTTTATGCTTTTTGGTATCAACTCTTTGATTCTACCCAACCCCAACAACCTAACAACGACCTAGAAAAATGTTTGAATCAGACTCTCAAACAAGAGGGTCTCCACCAACGACAACCTCTATTTTATCAGAACTCACCATGAAGATGGTCGAGATGCTGAACAAGGCCCCGACTCCAACTGCAGTGGCGGATACTGACCCGATTGGCATAAAACTTGATGGATCGAATAATGCACTATGGTCCCAAGTTGTGGAGATATTTATCTATGGGAGAGACAAATTAGGGTATATTAATGGTGATTTACCCCAACCTGCTCTGACTGACCCCATTATTTCGAAGATGGAGAACTGAAAACGCCGTCGTTAAAGGTTGACTCATCAACACCATGGATTCATCCCTTGTTAGCATGTTCATCTAGTATCCCACTGCGAAAGAGGTTTGGGACGCCATTGCTGTTACTTTCTTCAATGGGAGTGACACTGCTCAGGTGTATGAGCTCTAGTGACAGGTGAGTAGGCTACGCCAAAATGGTGGATCTCTAGAGAAATTTTATAATGAGCTGCAAGGCTTGTGGAGGGTAATAGATTTTTGGCGACTAAACCCCATGGAGTGCCCTAAGGATGTGCAACGGTACACTGCAATTCTCCAGGAGGAGAGGGTCTATGTGTTCCTCGATGGCCTTGATGATTGACTCGACCAAGTCAGGAGCATCATGCTACAGATGCAGTCATTTTCGACGATTGAGCAAGCCTACGTGTGCGTCCGGTGGGAAATTGTGCGATAGACAATGATGGGGAATGTTTCTGATAAAGGGATGGGAATTGGGCTGGCTTCCAAGGGGTTGAAAATGGGCCATAACCCATTTGACAAAGACGGAGTTCTAGTACTCAATAAATCTAATCCCACTGGTCCAAATTCAAAGCAATGGACAGAAGGCTTAAAGTGCTCCCATTGTGGAAATTCCAAACACACACAGGACACTTGCTTTAAGCTCCATGGATACCCAGACTGGTGGCACGAGCTCCAGGCTAAAAAGAAACATAATGGCACCAATATTGAGCCCAGTACTAGTAAAATGACAGTAGTAGCAGCAGAACCCCAATTGTCTCTAATTCCTACTGACTCTACCAGCAACACACCAGGTATAGCATCTCTTAGATCTATTAGAAGCAGTGAATGCAACTTGTGGATCCTGGATTCTAGAGCCATGGATCATATAACATTTGATGTACAGAACTTTTGTCAGCATACCGCTCCTAGGCGAACTAGCATTGCGAATGCTAATGGCACTATTTCATTGGTACAAGGGGCTGGAACTGTGATGCTATCACTAGCCTTGTCACTCTCCAATACATTATTTGTGCCATCCATATCTCATAAACTGCTTTCTATAAGTCAACTTATTAAGGACTTAAATTGTACAACACTGATGTACCCTGATTTTTGCCTTATCCAGGATATTCTCACGAAGGAAATTATTGGGCGTGGTATTAAGAAGGGGGGACTCTACTATATGGATGACTTCAAAATGGGACAGACACATCATGTGGAATAGTCGGGTAATTCCAAAATAGAACAGATCTGGCTTTGGCATCGACGACTTGACCATCCGTCATTTGGATATTTAAAGCATTTACTATCTAGTTTATTTTTTGATTTCTCCATCTTAGATTTTCAATGTGAAACCTGTATTTTGGCCAAAAGTCATCGGGCAATTTATCATTTACATAACAATAAGAGTGATATACCTTTTAGCTTAATTCATTCTGATGTGTGGGGACCATCCCCAAAATCTACTCTATATGGTTATCGCTGGTTTGTTCTCTTTGTTGATGATTGCACTCGAATGACGTGGCTCTACCTACTGAAAAACAAAGATGAGGTTTTTACTGTCTTCTGCTCTTTTCACACAATGATTCAGACCCAATTTTATGCCAAACTCAGAGTCCTTCGCTCTGATAATATCGGTGAATACATGAATTGACAATTCTAGGAATACTTCCACCAGCATGGGTTGATACATCAAACCTTGTGTCCTCATACTCTAGAGAAAAATGATGTAGATGAATGTAAGAATCGCCATATTCTCAAGACCACACGTGCCCTCCTATTAGGTGCACATGTACCTAGTTCTCACTGGCTTGATGTGGTTACAACTGCTGTGCATCTCATCAATCGAATGCCATCTCGGATTCTAGGTTTCAAAACACCTCTACAGGCCTTAGCCGCGAGTATATCAGTACTTTCAGCTACAATGCTTCCTCCCTAAACCTTTAGATGTGTTGTCTACGTTCATCTTCACCGCAACCAGTGCACCAAACTCAACCCTTGTGCTCGTCATTGTCTCTTTCTAGGCTATGCCACTAATTAGAAAGGTTACCGGTGCTATGATCCAACAAACAGGCGGCTCTATGTTACTATGGATGTCACCTTCCTCAAGTCCGAGATGTTCTATCATCCATCCAATTCTTCTCTTCAGGGGAAGACACATGATGAAGAGTTGAATTGGTTCAAGGACATCCCATTGACTATAGAGCTACCAACTACCATGGGTATGGAATAGACTACAAAGTCACCAATGCCGATGGGAATGGAACAGACTACAGAACTACCAATGCCGACTATTGAAACACCGACTTTGATCACTGAGACACCCCCTCATTCTACAATACCTCATGACCTAACTTCTGAGAATATTCCTGAAGAGATTCCTGAGGTAAGTTCTCGTCTTGTCACAAAACATTTAATTGACGATGGTTATCAATTACCTCCTAGGCGCAATCGTGGCAAACCACTAGAACGCTACTCTCCAAATATTGAGACACACAAATCAAAGTACCCGATTGCCAATTATGTCTCAATAGAGAAGCTCTTAGAATCCTTAAAGAGCTTTTCTAATGCATTATCCACGCATCACATTCTTACAAGCGTAGAAAAGGCTTTACAAGACGCTAAGTGGGTCCAAGCGATGAAGGAAGAAATGGAAGCATTGTTGAAAAACAAGACATGGATTCTTGTCTCTTTACCAAAAGGCCACAAGATAGTGGGGTGCAAATGGGTATTCTTCATCAAATACAAGCCGGATGGGTCGATTGAGCGCTATAAAGCGAAACTTGTAGAGAAAGGATAAACACAGACTTATGGAGTTGACTATGTGGAGACCTTCTCACCTATAGCCAAGTTGAATACTGTAAGAGTCCTTCTATCCTATGCAACGAACCTTGATTGGCCGCTACTCCAATTTGATGTAAAGAATGCGTTCCTTCATGGTGACCTCGAGGAAGAAATTTATATGGATATTCCCCCTGGGTACATTGAAACGTCTGGCAAGACAGTGTGTAAATTGCAGCACACCCTGTATGGCTTGAAACAATTTCCATGAGCTTGGTTTGGACACCTCAACCTAGTAATGAGAAAGTATGGGTTTCAATAGAGAAATTCTGATCACACTCTATTTCTAAAGCGTTGACAAGGGAAGGTAACAACACTAATAGTGTATGTAGATGATATGATCATCACAGGAAATGATACCGAGGAAGTTGCGAAACTTCAAAAATAGTTTGCAGCAAAGTTTGAAATGAAGAGTTTGGGTAGGTTGAAATATTTTCTAGGAATTGAGATGGCTCAATCTAAACAAGGTATTTTTCTTTCCCAACGAAAGTATACTCTTGATCTATTATTAGAAGTTGGATTGCTAGACTATAAACCGGCAGATGTTCCAATACAATAGAATCATAGGCTTGGAGAATACCCTGATTAGATCCCCACTGATAAAGGTAGATATCAGAGATTGGTTGGAAAACTAATTTATCTTTCACATACTCAGCCTGATATTACCTATGTGGTCAGTGTAGTGAGTCAGTTCATGCATTGCCCTAGTGAAGATCACATGAATGCAGTGACTCAAATTTTGAGATACCTTAAGGGAACCTCAGGGAAGGGAATTATGTTCTTAAAGAATGGGCACTTGGAAATTACGGGGTATACCGACGCTGATTGGGTAGGAAATATCTCAGATAGGAAATCCACATCAGGCTACTTCACATTTGTTGGAGGAAACCTAGTAACATGGAGAAGTAAAAAATAGAAAGTAGTAGTACTATCTAGTACAAAGGCGGAGTTTCGAGGAATGGCTAAGGGGTTGTGTGAGTTACTCTGGTTAAGAAGATTATTGATAGAAATTGGCTTTCCTCCTAGTTGCGAGATGAACTTGCTTTGTGATAACAAGGCAACCACTGATATTGCTCATAACCTAGTCCAATATGATCGAACTAAGCATGTGGAAGTAGATCAACATTTTATCAAGCAGAACTTAGAAGCTAAGATAATCCGATTCCCATTTGTCAAATCAGAAGACCAACTAGCAGACATCCTCACTAAGGCGGTATGCAGTAAAGTCTTTCACAACTCACTTGACAAGTTGGGCATCAGAAAGTAGTAGCACTATCTAGTGCAGAGGCGGAGTTTCGAGGAATGGCTAAGGCAACCATTGATATTGCTCATAACCCAGTCCAACATGATTGAACTAAGCATGTGGAAGTAGATCGACATTTTATCAAGCAAAACTTAGAAGCTAAGATAATTCGATTCCCATTTGTCAAATCAGAAGACCAACTAGCAGACATCCTCACTAAGGCGGTATGCAGTAAAGTCTTTCACAACTCACTTGACAAGTTGGGCATCA
>JAJJMG010032554.1:70360-90300 GCA_022058835.1 Vitis aestivalis var. linsecomii x Vitis rupestris
ATACAAAAACTAAAAATTTTAATTTTTATCAAAAATTGAAGAATAATTAATATTTTATAATAATTTCTATTGATATTTAAAACAAATTATTGAAGGAAAGAAAAGGAATTATAGAGGAGATTACGGTCATGCTAAGGTACCATACACGTGCTTTTCAATACCTATCGAAAAGTTTCATTCAATAGAAAAGCATTTTCCAATTATTAATAATGATACTTGTGGGAGATGAGACCATGTAGACTTAACCAAGTCAATTGGGAAGGTTATATGCCCATTGTAACTTGATGAAGAAACAAATAAGCAATTTAATTTTTATGTCAATACACAAACTAAAATTTTTAATTTTTATATAAAATTGATGAATAATTATTATTTTATATTAATTTCTATTGATATTGGAAACAAATATTTGAAGGTAAGAGAAGGAAGTATAGAGGAGATCACGGTCATGCTAAGGTACCAAAGACATGCTTTTCAATACCTATCGAAAAGTTTCATTCAATAGAAAAACATTTTCCAATTATTAATAAAGATACTTGTGGGAGATAAGACCATGCAAACTTAACCAGGTCAATTTGGAAGGTTAGATGTCGCATTTGCCCATTGTAACTTGATAAAGAAACAAAAAAGTACTTTAATTTTTAGGTCAATTCAAAAAACTAAAAATCTTAATTTTTATCTAACATAGAAGAATAATTATTATTTTATATTAATTTCTATTGATATTTGAAACAAATTTTTGAAAGAAAGAAAAGAAAGTATAGGGGAGATTACGGTCATGCTAAGGTACCAAAGACTTGCTTTTCTATACCTTTCGAAAAGTTTTATTCAATAGAAAAGCATTTTCCAATTATTAGTAATGATACTTGTGGGAGATAAGACCATGCAGACTTAACCAAGTCAATTCGGTAGGTTATATGCCCATTGTAATTTGATAAAGAAACAAATAAGTAATTTAATTTTTATGTGAATACAAAAACTAAAAATTTTAATTTTTATCTAAAGATGAAGAATAATTATTATTTTATATTGATATTTGAAACAAATTTTTGAAGGTAAGAAAAGGAAATATAAAGGAGATTACGGTTATACTAAGGTACCAAAGACTTGCTTTTCAATACTCATAAAAAAGATTCATTCAATAGAAAAGCATTTTCCAATTATTAATAATGATACTTGTGGAAGATAAGACCATGTAGACTTAACCAAGTCAATTTGCGAGGTTATATGCCCATTGTAACTTGATAAAGAAACCAATAAGTAATTTAATTTTTATGTCAATACAAAAAACTAAAAATTTTAGTTTTTATCTAAAATTGAAGAATAGTTATTATTTTATATTAATTTCTATTGATATTTGAAACAAAATTTTGAAGCTAAGAAAAGGAAATATAGAAGAGATTACAGTCATGCTAAGGTACCAAAGACTTGCTTTTCAATACTTATCGAAAAGTCTCATTCAATAGAAATTTTTTTTTAATTATTAATAATGATACTTGTGGGAGACAAGACCATGGAGACTTAACCAAGTCAATTTGGGAGGTTATATGCTCATTGCAACTTCGTAAAGAAACAAATAAGTAATTTAATTTTTATGTCAATACAAAAAACTAAAAATTTAAATTTTTATCTATAATTGAAGAATAATTATTATTTTATATTAATTTCTATTCATATTTGAAACAAATCTTTGAAGGCAAGAAAATGAAATATAGAGGAGATTACAGTCATGCTCAGGTGCCAAAGACCAGCTTTTCAATACCTATCTAAAAGTTTCATTCAATTGAAAAGCATTTTCCAATTATTAATAAATATACTTGTGGGAGATAAGACCATGCAGACTTAACCAAGTCAATTCGGAAGGTTACATGCCCATTGTAACTTGATAAAGAAACAAATAAGTAATTTAATTTTTATGTCAATACAGAAAACTAAAAATTTTAGTTTTTATCTAAAATTGAAGAATAATTATTGTTTTATATTAATTCTATTGATATTTGAAACAAATTTTTGATGGTAAGAAAAGGAAATATGGGGGAGATTACGGTCATGCTAAGGTACCAAAGACTTGCTTTTCAATACCTATTGAAAAGTTTCATTCAATAGAAAAGCATTTTCCAATTATTAATAATGATACTTGTGGGAGATAAGACCATGAAGACTTAACCAAGTCAATTTGGAAGGTTATATGCCCATTGTAATTTGATAAAGAAACAAATAAGTAATTTAATTTTTATGTCAATAAAAATACTAAATTTTTTAATTTTTATCAAAAATTGAAGAATAATTATTATTTTATAATAATTTCTATTGATATTTTAAAAAAATTATTGAAGGTAAGAAAAGGAATTATAGAGGAGATTACGGTCATGCTAAGGTACCATACATGTGCTTTTCAATACCTATCGAAAAGTTTCATTTAATAGAAAAGCATTTTCCAATTATTAATAATGATACTTGTGGGAGACAAGACCATGTAGACTTAACCAAGTCAATTCGGAAGGTTATATGCCCATTGTAACTTGATGAAGAAACAAATAAGTACCTTAATTTTTATGTCAATACAAAAACTAAAATTTTTAATTTTTATCTAAAATTGACGAATAATTCTTATTTTACATTAACTTCTATTGATATTTGGAACAAATAATTGAAGGTAAGAAAAGGAAATATAGAGGAGATGACAGTCATGCTAAGGTACCAAAGACTTTCTTTTCAATACCTATAGAAAAGTTTCATTCAATAAAAAAGAATTTTGCAATTATTAATAATGATACTTGTGGGAGATAAGACCATGCAGACATAACCAAGTCAATTTGGAAGGTCGCATGCCCATTGTAACTTGATAAAGAAAAAAATAAGTAATTTAATTTTTATGCCAATACAAAAAACTAAAAATTTTAGTTTTTATCTAAAATTGAAGAATAATTATTATTTTATATTAATTTCTATTGACAATTGAAACAAATTTTTGAAGGAAAGAAAACGGAATATAAAGGAGATTACGGTCATGCTAAGGTACCAAAGACTTGCTTTTCTATACCTATCAAAAAGTTTCATTCAATAGAAAAGCATTTTCTAATTATTAATAATGATACTTGTGGGAGACAAGACCATGGAGACTTAACAAAGTCAATTTGGGAGGTTATATGCTCATTGTAACTTGGTAAAGAAACAAATAAGTAATTTAATTTTTATGTCAATACAAAAAACTAAAAATTTAAATTTTTATCTATAATTGAAGAATAATTATTAGTTTATATTAATTTCTATTCATATTTGAAACAAATCTTTGAAGGCAAGAAAAGGAAATATAGAGGAGATTACGGTCATGCTAAGGTACCATAGACGTGCTTTTCAATACATATCGAAAAGTTTCATTCTATAGAAAAGCATTTTCCATTTATTAATAATGATACTTTTGGGAGATAAGACCATGTTGACTTAACCAAGTCAATTTGGAAGGTTATATGCCCATTATAACTTGATGAAGAAACAAATAAGTTATTTAATTTTTATATCAATACAAGAACTAAAATTTTTAATTTTTATCTAAAATTGACGAATAATTATTATTTTATATTAATTTCTATTGATATTTTAAACAAATATTTGGAGGTCAGAAAAGGAAATATAGAGGAGATTACGAACATACTAAGGTACCAAAGACTTGCTTTTCAATAACTATCGAAAAGTTTCATTCAATAGAAAACAATTTCCAATTATTAATATTGACACTTGTGGGAGATAAGACCATGCAGACTTAACCAAGTCAATTTTGAAGGTTATATGCCCATTGTAATTTGATAAAGAAACAGATAAGTAATTTAAATTTTATATCAATACAAAAACTAAAAATTTTTATTTTTATCTAAAATTGAAAAATAGTTATTATTTTATATTAATTTCTATTGATAATTGAAACAAATTTTTTATGGTAAGAAAATAAAATATATAGGAGATTACGGTCATGCTGAGGTACCAAAGACTTGCTTTTCAATACTTATCGAAAAGTTTCATTGAATAAAAAAGCATTTCCAATTATTAATAATGATACTTGTGGGAGATAAGACCATGCAGACTTAACCAAGTCAATTTGGAAGGTTATATGCCCATTGTAACTTGATAAAGAAAAAAATAAGTAATTTAATTTTTCTGTCAATAAAAATACTAAATTTTTTACTTTTTATCAAAAATTGAAGAATAATTATTATTTTATAATAATTTCTATTGATATTTAAAACAAATTATTGAAGGTAAGAAAAGGAATTATAGAGGAGATTACGGTCATGCTAAGGTACCATACACGTGCTTTTCAATACTTATTGAAAAGTTTCATTCAATAGAAAAGCATTTTCCAATTATTAATAATGATACTTGTGGGAGATAAGACCATGTAGACTTAACCAACTCAATTCGGAAGGTTATATGCCCATTGTAACTTGATGAAGAAACAAATAAGTTATTTAATTATTATGTCAATACAGAAACAAATTTTTTTAATTTTTATCTAAAATTGTAGAATAATTATTATTTTATATTAATTTCTATTGATATTTGAAACAAATAATTAAATGTAAGAAAAGGAAATATAGAGGAGATGACGGTCATGCTATGGTACCAAAGGCTTGTGTGGACCCGCATTTTTCACGTGTGTCCCCACTCGATCGGCGAGACTTGCTTTTTATTTATTTGTGAAAAATTAATTTTTGGAAAAGTTGGAGTCGCCACCTATTTTATTTTTATTTTAAAGGGAAAATAAAACAAGAAAGAAAAACCCTAAAAAATGACTCCATAATTTTTGGAAAAAAGGCATGTCTTCAAAAAACCCGAGTCTAGATCCGGGGATCAGGTTACTTATTGGGAAGGTGCCTCTAGGAGGTAGCACCCCTCTAAGCCCTAAAAAGGTCTCTATTGACTAAGTTGAGGGAAACATGGCAATTAATCGGTTAATTATGGATACCTAAGTAGGCTAGGTGGTTCCAAAAAAAATAGCATGCCAAACAAGATCAAATCATAATAAAGAAAGGTTAGGATGTGTACCTGGACCGCTTCTCAAGCGCTATCATAAAACATCGATAGTTAATTTAAACAATATATCATCCAGCATGTATTTTATTAGAAATAATCAAACAATGAAACATGTATATCAGAACACTCAAGCATTATTAGACATAAGCATTATTTCACAATGACAAGCATATTCACATAATTCAGAAAGTAGGTGATAGAAGACATACCTGGATAGCATAGATAATTTGTAACGTGCTTCCTCAAGTTGTAAGGGGTTAGATAACAAATAATAAAATATAGAAATCCTAGCATGCTCGTTATCTAATTAGTATAGCAAAAGTGATCAAAGTATACAGAATCATCAATTATCACATACATTTTGTATATAATTCCTAAAAAATAGATAGACGTGATTTCAACAAGTGTCAAATGTGGCAACAAAAATAAATTTTGAAAAGATTTTCTTATGTAGGGGTTTCACCAATTCCCCAATCGATATACACGAATTTAGCTTAGAATTATCCCATTTATTTGGGACCACAAGCTTTGATTCGTGTTTTATTCAAAACTGTAATTTTATTTGAAAGATGTGAACCGATCAGATCAAAACATGGTTGCACATTATTTAAAAAAAATGAGATTTTGATTCTAAGAACTCTAAATGAATTTTTGAAATGGATTTTTAAGGAAAATGAGCTTTTGAGAATAGTGTTGTATTTTAAAAATAAAAAGAAATTAATTTGAAAGCAATAAAGTGTACGAATCAAAATACCAAGCAAAACAAAAGAGAACAAAATCACAAAGTAGAATTTTTTACGACCAAGAAAATTGAAGTGGTGAGAATGGAGGCCAATCTTCACTATTTTTCGATGGCCTCCGAAAAGTAAATTTTACTAGAGACTACCAAAGCAATTAAACTATTCAAACTTAGATCAAATAAGCTAACGAGATACCCACCAAGAATTAATGATGAATATTCAAGAAACACATCTATTAAGAATAACAACCAAGAATTAGCATGAGATCAATTAAACACACAAACACATCTAGATTAACATACCGAAAGCCAAACACTCATTCAAAAGACAGATTATCGCAAAGGCACCTAAAGGTTCTACAAAGTCCAGATTAGATAAGGAAAAGTGACGTGCATAAATGAATTTTTAAAAAATAATAAATGATCCTATAAAATCATAAAAAAAATCACACACATATTTCAAAATGTATACATCACATAAAATCATATCTTTTTTTAAAACTATTTTTAAAACTATAAATCTAATCAGATGTACAAACTCCAGCATGCGCAGTAGGCACAACTTTGAAAAATCATATCTCCCTCAAAAATGCATATTTTCTAATATTTTATGTGTCTAAAATCAATTTCAAGAAGCTTATAATTGAGAAAAAATATTGAATCAATTTTAAAAAGTCCTCTAGTGTTTTATTTTTTCCAAAAGATCTTGGGTGTCCAGAACTATGTGAAAACGGAGCCCCCCTAAAGACTCATTTATATCTTCTATCTCAGAATGACTTTCTAACTCAAACAAAACCTCAAATTCAAGTTCAAGAAGTGAGGAAAGTCATAAAATTTCTGGAAATTTTTTATAGATATCCTAAAGTTGTCAAAATGAATTTTTGAAGTTGAAGGGTCAGTGGTTTGATGAAAACTGGCAGCAAAGATTAAATCATTTAATACCTAAGATGGGTAGTTCTTTTCTTTTTAACAAACCGATTTTAGATCAAGAAATCTCAGTAGGAAGGGGTCTCAACAGGTATACTGATGTTATAGCTGCACCTGAGATGACAAAGTCTTGTGTATTTTGTAGGAAGATAATCATAAACAGGGTGCACAATGGGGAATTCATGTCAGAATGGTGGCTACTCCCTTACGTGCTGAAGCTGATGTACAATATAATTTCCCCACTAGCTGCCACCATCCCTGCATATCTATCTCTATCATCCAGCCCTGATCCCAAGGGACCCACCATTTGAAGTCTCATTTAAAAAAAAAACATAAATTTTATGCTGCAATCTGGACCTAGTTCCACTACCCTTTTGACCACTGAAGTTGTGCAATGTACGAATGTTTTGTCCACCAATCTGCTGCTCTCTCTTTTAAGTGTACACCACTCTTATAAATCTCATGCACAACTTCCTCTTTGAGTGTATACACCCTCTCTCTCAAGCACAAATTAGAACACGAAACCAATTATAGAACAAAGTGATAATAACACTGAGTAAGGAGTTCTCAACAAACATACCGAGAAACGCTCTCTTCTGGCAAGGAGATCCCACTGGTATGTCGTCTGAGATTTCTTCAACCGCCCTCTCCTTCTTCTCCACCAACAGCTTCTCACTAGAAAGTCTTCTCTGAAACTCCAATTTTTCCGCCTCTCTCTCTCTCTGTTTTTTTTTTTTTCTATGTGCTGAAAGTCCTCCTCCTGAAACCTATCTGTTAGAGCTTTTTATATCAAATAACAGTCCTTCTACGTGAGGAGTCTTCCTCTCTCCAAATTTTATCTTATGCACCGGAAAAACTCTTTTTTTTTTTTTAATTTCAAACAATACCAATCCACGCATATCACCTACAATCCATGCATATCATTTAAAGAGTTTTACCGTTTTCAAAAACTTCTCCAATGGTAGACTTCTTCCATAAAAATTTCAAATTATTAAATTAAATAAATAAATAAATAATAAAATAAATAATAAATAATAAAATAAATAAATAGCTAAATAAATAAATCGGAGAATATAAAATGATAATAATAGATAAATGAATAAATAACAAGATAATAAACAAATAAGTAAGAATACTAAATAACTAAATAACTAAAAATGATTGATAATAATGAAAATAAATTAAAATAAATGAATAAATAAAACCATAATAAATGATCAAATAAAAGTGGTTAGTAATAATAAAAAAAATAAAAATAAAAATAAATAAATAAGTAAATGAGATAAATGGGTCATACAACCATACAAGTCATACTAAAAAAAAAGACTAATGGGCCAAGGTGAGACTAAGTGGGCCAAGGTGGACCTAATGGGCCTAAGTGCCTAAGTGGATGTAGGGTGCCTAAATGGGCCTAAGTGCCTAAGTGGGCCTAGGGTGCCTAAATGAGCTACCCTAAAAGCTATCCTAAAAATGAACGAAAAGCCTAAGTCTAAAATAGGGCTGCCAGGGGTCACAATAAGGGGTCAGATAATCCCTCGACCAAAATCTCCGAGGTGACTCAGAAAAAGGTAAGTTGTACGAGTAGTAATGGGCTACCAAGGAACTATTGTGGAGCACTGAAAACGAACTTAAAGACATGTGCTAAAGGGACAAAATTGAGGGTCTACAGCTTGCTTTTCAATTCCTATTGAAAAGTTTCATTCAATAGAAAAGCATTTTCCAATTATTAATAATGATACTTGTGGGAGATAAGACCATGCAGACTGAACCAAGTCAATTTGGAAGGTTATATGCCCATTGTAATTTGATAAAGAAACAAATAAGTAATTTAATTTTTATGCTAATACAAAAAAACTAAAAATTTTAATTTTTTTTAAATTAGTTATTATTTCATTTTAATTTCTATTCATATTCGAAACAAGTTCAAACCTCTCCATTCAAATTGTAGAGGGAAACCAAATACCCACTTCAAGTAATACGATTCTTTGTAATTATGAAATAAATAAATAAACCAACCTAAATTTGCTTTTTTTTTTTTATATTTCTTTTACAAGATTAATTTTTATTTTTTTATTTTTTTATTTTTTAATATAATTTTAGAATTTTATTGACATGTCAATATCACACTAACAGCAGAATTAAATAATGCCCCAAAACTAATGGTTGTGAATGGGGCCAACAAAGCATGTAATTGAAATCTAAGGATTATTGCAATTGAAACATTCTTGGAGGAAGAAGTATGAACAAAGTTAGTAAATGTAGTGTCCATGTATCCTACAAAACCTTATTACTTTTGTGGGTAGTAAAAAGACATCATTAATAAGGTAATATCAAATATTCATTTTTAGATTTCATTATTCATATTTTAGTTTCATTTGCTTATATTTTTATACCTTAATCTCATTTGTTTGTATCCTCATTCAATGGTTAAGATTTCATCATATATATTTAATGATCTAGATTTGGATTTCAATAGGTATCACTACAATATCTTAGCATTTTCTAAAAATATGGAACATGTGTATATAAAAAAAAAGTGCTAGATTAATAATATTCATGTTTACTTAATGTGTTAATCCTGCCAAGCTTCCTCCCACCAGGGTTTTGATCAATGAAATGTTCTTGGGCCTAGCTCTGACTTGTTGCAATGGAACCTATTAGAACCAAAACCCAGAGCATGTTGTTTTCCTATCCAAGTTTGTCTTTCCCATCATATTCAGTGGACAAAATAAGTGGAAATGCTAAGAGCTGTGGGGTTATGTTGTGTGGAAGAAGACTAGCATCGTATGAAAACATGAGAAAAATAATTTTTATTTAAAAAAAAAATCTCAAAAGCTATTCTTCAAAACTTAAAAACACTTATGAAATAGAGCCTAACTATTATCGAGCCTTAGGAAAACCCATTTTAGGTTCAGGATTCAGACTATACAAGTCAATCAAATTGCTTGATTCCCTCGCTTGTTTCCCCATCCTTCCAATTTAATCATGAGCATTCTTTGCTTCCACACACTTCTTCAGTTCCATCACTACATGACTCATGGTCACCCTTTGGATGGAAATTGATGGTAAGCATGCCATTGCTGTCTCCAAAACCCTCCAAACAGAATTTGTATTGATATTTCCTTGTAGCCTAGGACCAACAATGCTTCCAATGTCCCCTATTTCCACAAAGGACCTTACCCATTGAACTATATGAATGTTGTCTTCATCTTTTATGATTGCAGGTTTTTCAGTGATCAGCTCCAGCAGAACAATTCCAAAGCTATAAATTTCACTTTTCTCAATTAACCTATTGGATATGTAGTACCTGCATTAAAGTAGCGATGCCAATTTGTGTAAGTGGATTATGTTCATGTTATGTCAAAGTCTAAACTTTTAACTACATAGGTCAACTCAAACCCAAACTTCACTATAAGAAAAAAGAGATATGGTGACATTTATAATGAGTCACTATAAACATAGGGTGTCGCTACAATATAGCGTCACCTTATCCACTGACACCATAGAGGGTACCAATTGGTGACGTATTTGGAAGCGACACCAAAGCAAACAAATGGTGACACATTCAGAAGCGACACCATATATTTTTAGTTATACTTAATTTGATATAGAGTTGCATGAGATATATAAGGTGTCATATTAAATGCATCACCTTTTAGTTATGGTGTCACGTTAAATGCATCACCTTTGAGTTATGGTGTCACATCATTGTAAATAATTATAGAAGATATGGTCATTTTTTATTAATTAGTCTGTTGATTTTTGTAATGCTTATTAACAAATAAGATCAACTTGTGTATATTTTGTCCATAAATATAATAATCATATCATATTTAAGTTATATTTTCGTAATGCTTATGGATTAACCTGTAATACATTACATCATCCAGTGATATTTGTATATCAAATGTTTACAAAATGATAGTACATCAAACCCACCGAAACTAAAAAAGAAAAGTGAATACATATTAAAATATGATTTAGAAATGTTAAGCATTCCAACATTCATGTATACTTGCATTTCATATGCATAAAACCGGCTAATCATAAAATGACACAAGAGTTGCATCCAAAAATCCAAAATTCTCAATACCAAATAAAGTAACATTGATGTCCTATAATGTATGGCATAAGAGTCACATCTAAAAACCCAAAATGTTATTGTTTCTTTCTCTTTTCTTTTTATTCTTCATAATGTCTTCCCAAGAGTGTATACCTGCATTTCATAGTTTAATGGGATTTAGAGTTTTATTGAAAATAAAAATTAATTGATGTTATAAAAAATAAACAAATCTAAGTACTAATGTTTTCTTTTTTCTTTTTCCCATTTTGATATAAAAATAGTTTGTAAAGAATAAGTAATGTTATACAATACCAATGGAAAATTCACATAACAACTAAGGGACTCACCATGCATGATCATGATTTATCAATATGATTCATGATTAGTTATAACACAAAAGAAGTTAATTCTCCTCTAATTTCATCAAATTCTACTTTAGAATATGTTTTTTTTTTTTTAGTCATAAAACTGAAATCAAATGAGAATAACATTAATATCATAATAATTGGAAGTATGAAACTAAGTACAATTCATTAAATGAGTAAAACCTTTAATACAATAATTGTAGAATCAGCAATTATCTTTTTAATGAATCTCATAACAAAGCAGTCATATTTGAATTCAAATAAAAAAAATTCAAGAAAATAAAAAATAAAGCAAAACTAGAAAATCAAAAAATAAATCTAAAATTTTAGAAAATAGTAATATTCCACTTAAAATCTACACTTTTTAAATTTATTTTTTTATAATTCATTGTGCTTTTAAAAATCATTTTTAATATTTAATTCTTTTTATATATTTTTTTATTTCTTGGAAGGATTTTTTTAATTTCAATATTTTTTTAATGTTCATTTTGTGAAATAACAATGTCCATTAAATTTCATCTCAATTATATAAAATAAAATTTTAGTAACAAAATATAAAAATGTTTTCAACTACTAATATGAGAGGACATGATATTATAACAAGCTTGAAGATTGTGTATATAAGACAAAAAACCTAATTCATTATTAAAAAATGTTAAGAGAAAACTTAGTATGAGAAAGAATTAAAGAACCTTTCATAAAAATTATTAATTTTTTAGTCATAACTCCAATTAATATTGATTACTACTCAAAAAGTGCTATTTGATAGCTAGTAATAAACTCTTTTAAATACTTTTGAGTAGTAGTTATCACCTTTTAACCCAATTAACATATTAAGGACCTTTGCAATCAATTCTAATCAAAATGTGTTAAGTTTTGGTGTTTTGATAGCTTTTTGATCACCAAAGCAATCCGAGATAGAGGAGAGATTCTTTGGAATCCATGGCAAAAGATGTCCGACCAGGGCATCCGGACAGGATGGCGGCGGAACAATGATCCGGACAACATATCCGGATAGGATATGTTATCGTCCGGGTGTGAGGTTCACGAGCACTGTGTGCCTCAACCTGAGGAAGTCCGGATAGGAGAGCGCGCCACATGTCCTCTTGGGGAAATCCGGATGGAGTTGATCTGGATAGCCCTGCGCACTCTGTGTCATCCGGGAGAGGGGTCCCTACACCTTGCACACGCAGACGGTCCCCCTTGCGCAGCATAGCTCAGTCCACCCGGAGAGGAATTCCGTGCACCGACATTTTACATCCGGATATCTCATAGCCGGATGAGAGAGGAGGACGTTTCAACTTCTCCGGTCAGACATATCCGGATCCACTGGTAGCACCTACCCTGTCAGACATGCACAGCTAAGGTGTTCTCTTGAAGCTTCCTGATATTTCCGACCGACTTCTTGAGATATTTCAGACCGACGTTTTGAGATATTTTGGGATATTTTGCTTTAGATATTTGTTGTCTAAATCCCCAAAGTCTCCTTGTAATCCACCTATCATAGGATTCCTTAGTTTTTAAGCAAGGAAAAGGGTGAATAACCTCATATATATAGTTTGTAATTTTCTTTAGAAAGAGATCGATCAATCTATTATGTAATCAATGGAAAGAAGAAATATATTTTAGAGAGCACTTGCTCTGTTCTTCCCTTATATATTTGTTTTCTCGTTAGTTTTCTTTCTAGCCAAACAAGCTTTGAGGAAGTTTCCTCAGAGAATGAGTGGCTAGACTTTTAGTTCCTTGGAGTTAAGGTAGCCGGGAAAGGTTCCAAGTGCATGAATTAGTAGCTTTGTGGTTTCAGTCATTAATGAAGAGAAAGTGTGATTCTTTAATGATTTCTATGTTTTTAGTTAACTTAAAACACCTTCAAGTCACTTGAGCCAACACTTGGTAAGGCACGTGATCTCCGTCCATGGAGATGCACTTATTTATCTCTTGCGAGCTTTTGGGAAGTGACTTGGAGGTAGGATTTTCTAGAATTGCCAACACTTGGTAAACTTTGGGACTCTAAGGAGACATCCATTAGTTATCTCTTGCGAGCTTGAGAAGGGAAGTCCAAAGTTAAAGATCACCTTGAATGGCAAATGCTAGGTGAGAGGCACGAGCCATTGCAAGTTGCATCAGTGAGAGAGAATTAGAGCTGAAATCCATTTAAAGGATACCTCTGTACAGCACCGGTTAGAGAATTGACTACATGTTAATTCTCTAATGCGAGGAAACGAACCAAATGACCGGAGCTCTGTTTTTGCATGAGGAATCTCCCTTGTGAACCTAAACCTCCAAGGAATGTTTTTCTTCATAAGTAATTTCTATTACTTTCTTTTTGGTTAGTTTAAGACTAAACCTTTTTCGCTTAAACATCTTTATGTTTTCTTTTAAAGCTAACCTTGAAATGAAAAAGCACCAATTTACCTTGAATTGGTATCAGTTGAGAGTTGAAAACCCTTCCCAGTGAACGATCCTAGAGCCACTATACTATAGTAGCTTTGTCTTTGCTACCCTAGTTCATGGTGTAATAGGTTATAAATTTTGTTGATTACTCTCTCAATCAAAGAGCACCAGCTGGATATGAATCCGCTGAGACACCAATTGGGGACCACGAATCAAATATTTATTTCTTCTAATTAAAATAATTAATAAAAAATCTGGATATGAAAAATATGTTCAAATAAAAATAATAAAAGATTAAAAAAATCAAAGGAAAAGATATTCAATATTTTAAATTTTACTTTTGATATTCTTTAGATCAATAAATTATCAAATATATTTTTCAGAAAAAAGAAAAATGAAGAAAATGAAGAGTTTTATGGAAGGGATTGGAAAATTTTTTGTAATAAAAGGATTTTATAGAAATTTCCTAACCTTGAAAGGAAAATTTCATCATCAATTTCAAATTACTCCAAAATTTGGTCAATGCATATGAAAACAATAAGAAAAGAAGACAAAAATAAAACAAATTTTTAGAATCCTTTTGAGGGAGATGAAAATATTGAGAATAATTTTCTCAAAAATTATTTTCCAATATTACCAACCAATATCTTCATCACAACATATTATAATATTCTTAGAAAATAAACAAATTAAAAGAAATTTCATAGAAAATCAAAAGAAAATTATAAAATATCTTTTTTTAAAAAAAAAAAAGTTTTATGGAAGGAAAATTTATGTAATAAAAGGATTTTATAGAAATTTTTTAACCTTGAAAAGGAAATTTCATCATCAATCTCAAATTACTCTAAATTTTGGTGAACACATATAAAAACAATAAGAAAAGAAGGTAAAAATAAAAAACAAAAAACATATTTTAAGAATTAAAAAAAATGAATAAAACAAGATGAGATATTAACCATAATACCATGTAAAAGAATTAAAAAATCATTTTTATAATTATAAAAATTTTCATTCCTATTTAAATTTTAAAAAACAATTCATTTACATTAATAAATAGAAAATAAAATTAATTTCTCATTGTTAATTCCAACATTCTAAACCAACTCCAACATGATATGGAAACTATTTCATTTTTCCTTTTGTGGGAGATGACAATATTGAGAATAATTTTCTAAAAAATTATTTTTCAAATATCACCGATACATATCCTCATCACAATATACTATAATATTCCTAGAAAACAAACAGAAAATCTCATCAAAAGAAATTTCTTGTAAGATCAAAAGAAAAATTCATACTATAAAATGTTTATCCCTCATTTTGAGTATGAAAGATATTAAAAAATCATTCATTTTTCTTATTTTCATTCGTTTTGGGGTTTATGGATTTAACAATGAAACAAAAGATATGGTGAAATGTTAAACCTAATTTTTACTTTCTTGCAACTCAATAAAAAAAACACTATTTACACAATCTACATTACAAATATACCAAATCAATGAATGTAAATCAGTTGTGCTAATAAAGATTTTGGCATTAATAAAAAAAAAAAGAAAAAAGAAAAGAAAATGATAGATCTAAGAAATTTTGGGTTACTTGAGAGTCCACGAAGTAGAGAAGAGTAGTTGTGTGTGAACTATGGGTGTGAAAAGAGAGGTAGAAGAAAGTTATGGTTATGGGTTATGGAATGAGATTTTTTTGGATTGTGGGAATGTGGAAACAAAGAGTTTTTTTTTTTATATACAATCATTATTCTCAAAGTGGGCCCATTTAGTTATAATATTTTAAAATTTTTATTTTATATGATGTCACTTTTTTAAAACTGACACTAAACTTAAAATTAATATCATCTATCCTAATTAAAATTTTTTATATGATGTGTCACCTTTATGAATTTTAAGTCATATGATGTCATTATTTTAAAAGTGACACCATAAATAGTAACACCATAAATTATTTTTGTTGTAGTGCTTGAAATCGTTATGAATAATAATTGTATTAAAAATATAAATATAAATATTACCTAATCACTAAACAAGTAGCACGTTGTGTAACCCCTTTAATAGTCAAGTCTTTCTATTTAATAATCAAATATATGGTTAATATCTCAATTATATAAACATGTTTATGACTCAATTGACCTATTTATTTAAAAATAAATTTAAAATGAGTAAAATATGAGTTAAATAGTTTAAAGTCATAATTAGGTTAATAAAAAGATTATTAAATGAGTTAATTTGGGTCAAATTCGTTTTATGTCGGTCGACTCAAAAAATATTTATTTATTAAACAAATTATGACATGAATTTAACCCAAACCCAATTATATTCAACTCAAACTTGAAAAAAATGTACATGTTGGATTTAAGTCCTATTGATGAATTATATTAAACTTTACCACCCTTACAGAGAGGCACTTGATGACTAAATCTAGTATACTATTTTTTTTCCTAGTTTTAACACCACCAACATGCTTAGAATGGCCCCTAAAGTAGAAAATAAGGTTCTTAGTTCATAAGGTAATCTCTTCAAAGAAATAGAGTTATGAATTGTGTAATCGCAAAGCAATATGGACTTATTCTGCATCAATGTAATCGATAGTACCAACAACAATAGTTGTGATATGAATTTCATTTTCAATTGAGGAAAATCTTGAGAACCCAAAATTAGCTATCTTAGCCTACAATTTTTCATTCAATAAAATGTTAGCCATTTTCAAATCTCTGCGGATTATAAGCGGCTTACAACCACGGTGCATGTATTCTAGTCTACACCCTAAAATTTGAAGACATGTTAGTTTGGTTCAAGAGATTTGAACTTTATTAGTATCAATCTCGATCAATTGGCTTGCTCACCTTATGTTGCATCCATTGTTATTTGAAGTCTCTTTATCCAACTCAAAGGATTAGTGCTTATGTCTACCTCTTCAACATGAGAACCCAATCCTTACATCTTAATTTTACTTTTAGCAAAATGGTTTTCTCAGTGAGGTAAGATTCATAAAAGAAAATGAGAATTTACCTAATAGATAATTTTGTAAGTTCCCACTAGCCGTGTACTCATAGATGAGCCCCATGTTTGTACCTTCATGGGAGTACCCAACTAGAGAAGCCAAGTTTCTATGGTGAACTCTTATCAAGAGTTGAGCCTACAACTTAAAAACCATAAATAAAGTCAAATGAGAAACATTTTCACATGAAAGAGAACTCACACATATATAAGGTCTAAACTTTTTTTTCCCTATCCAATATGAGCTATCACAATCACTCCTATACAAACATAATGTTCTCGTTGTATCCTATGTTATTATAAGGCCAACTAAATAGACATCTTAATCGAGGATTGACTCTTGTGTGCTTTGTGTCCAAAGAGACCTCATGATTTTAAAATACATCCAAAAGGTTAAGAAGATTCTATACATATATAGTAGTGATAAATTTTTTCCCTTATCTGATATGGGATATCACAAAAATTACTAAGACAATCAGGGCTTGTTGCAAAATCAAAAGAAAATGAATTTATGTATCAAGAAGCATGCCTCAGGGCGAAACTCCATTCCTTGTTTTGATGATTGGGAGAGCATCTTGACATGAAACAAAAATGCTCATTACAACACTTTTTTTGTACAAAATGATAATTAAGTTTGATGTGCTTGGTTTGAGCATGGAACATATAATTTACAATCATCTGAAGAGCAATAAGATCATTACAAAATAGTTGAAGTGCCATCTTAAGTAGAATTCTAACTTTTCATAATATGATGAAAACTATGTAATTTGAGTAATTGTAGAAGCCATGGAGCTTTACTTAGCTTCAATGCTAAAGCGTGCTATCTTGGGTTGCTTTTTAAGCCCTAAGAGATGTAGTCAAGACCAAAAGAGCTAAAGAGTTGCCTACAAGGGTTGATTTTCAAATATTAAAATTTAAAAGAAAGTGGGTGTTTCATAAATCAACTTAATATTAATGACTTAAGGACTTAATTTAAGTCATTAAATATATTAGCATGTTTAATAAAATAATTTAATATTATAACTTAAAGTAAAAAATAATTTTAAGCGTTAAGTCAAAATAATTAACTTATTCTTTATTTAATTTTTTTAAAAATTTCATTAACCCATATTTAGTGAAAACATATTTTACAACTATGACTCTTCGCTCTCAACTCATTGTTTATACTAAATGATTTTTGTAGTTATATCATGTCCCAAAGGGTTGATCCTTTAGCACATGGTACTAGACTGTTAATGTTGAATCATTGACTTACAATGCGAGTATTGGGAATAGTATTGACTGGGAGTGTATGTGTTGGGTTAGGGCTTCGCCAATGACATTTATTGTTGAATGGTAATTTGAAATTTGTACCTTAGAAATTATTGTCACCGAAAAAAGGAGAGAAAAGTGAATAAATAAAGGATTAGAAATGAAATCAAATTGGTAAATCTAAGCCTCCCATATTTCAACTTGAAAAATAATTCATTTTGAACATAAATGTATTTCTAGTGAAAAATATGAAAGGATAGATTTACAAATTATAGATTATTTTATCTCTTTTAATCAAATAACTAAAAAATAAATGGGATGTGACAATCGGTATTGATTGTTGTGTCGTGTCAAGACTCAAACATTCTATAAAATAAGTTAATCCAAACATGACACAAATAAAAGTTGAATTAAAAACATAAACCCAGATATTACCTAATTATTAAAAAGGTAACATGTCATGTAATTTATTTAATCCATTTAATAATCAGGTTAAGTTAGATCTTATATAAATCTATATGAGTTAGATCTTGTACAATTTTATATGATGAATTTCTTGACATCTTCATTGATTCAATTAACATATTTATTAAGTAAAGTTAAAATAAGTTAAATATGAGTTAAATGTTCTTATAATTATAATTAGGTTAATTAATAAGATTATTAAATAAGTCAATTTAAATCAAATTCATGTTATATAGCTTGATAAAAGGTAATATATTTATTAAATAGGTTATGCATGCCACTACAAATTTGAATACAATTATACTTTATTTAAATCTATAAAAAAATATGTTAGAATTTATTCGTGTTGGCAACTCATATCAAATTTTATCATCCTTGTAACAAATTTTAAGAGTTTTTTTTGTTGTTATAAGTTGATTAGTGTTTTTGTTTTTTAAAAAGATTAATTAGTGGCCTGAATTAATTTGAATGCAAACTTCACCGAGTCAATTTGGAAGGTTATATATACATATATGAACTAATGAACAAAAATCGTCTTATTTATTTTCTCTATTAATAGACTAGCTAGGCTTTTTACACCAAAAGAAAAATAATTAATTAGTTAAATTTTATGTCAATATAAAAAATTGGAAAGTTTAGATTTTTTTTTTTTTTTAATGTAAAGTTGAAGTATAATAATTATTTTATATTAATTTCTATTCATATTTAAAATAAATTCAAATCTATCCAAATTTTAGATAAAAAGCAAACATCCACTCTCATTCAATAAACTTTTCATAATTTTGTAAAGAAGAAATCAACAGATCCTAACACTTTTTATTTTTCACAAAATTTTAGAATTTTATTGATTAGTCAACATCGCAACAACAAATTGAGTGATGCACCAAACTATTGACTTGTGAGGGCTAAGGGGATTTTCTTTTTCTTTATTTTTTTTTATAAAAAAAACAGAGAAATATTATTTTTTAAAATATTATTAAAAAGTTAATAAAAAAATGATACTTTTCATCACTTGTTTTATTTTGACCGAACTCATATTTTCAATAGACGAATTCACTTTTTACCTTAAAATTTTTTATATCTTCTTCCTTTGTTTTTATTGATTTCTTAACTGCCCAATATAATACTAGCTTGAAACAAGGCTCTCCAAATGAATAGAGGCTTGGTGAGGATGTGTGCACGTTGTGTAGAACAAAAAACATAATTCAGAACAAGATTGCTTGTTGCAACACTTTATTGTAAAAAAAAGTTCGATGTGCTTGGTTCAAGCATGAAATATAAGACTTGTCCTATGAAGAACATTAAGATTGTCACACAATAGTTAAAGTGCTCTGACCAGTGAAATCCTACAAAGTTCTGATTTTCAAATATTAAAGTCTGAGAGAAAGTTGGTACAATTACCCAATATAGAATTTTTCATGAACACAATTCAAAATATAGAGAAGTGCACCATAATCCATATTCCCACATGCTAACATTAAGCAAATTTATCACATTATAATGGAGCTTCCCACAACTACCTAGCATGGGGAGCCGATTGAGTGCTAAGAACCAAGGGACTATCTTCCAGGAAATTGCCTGATCCGATGCTGTGGCTAACACTTTGAGTTCTCCTGGAAGCCATCTCTATCTCCAAACATTCCTTCAAGCCTGCCAATACATGACTCATATCTGGCCTTTGCATTCCTGTTAATGCT
>JAJJMG010032554.1:100305-124628 GCA_022058835.1 Vitis aestivalis var. linsecomii x Vitis rupestris
GAAAAAAATTTAAATTTTGTCTAAAATTGAAGTATAATTATTATTTTATATTTATTTCTATTCATATTTGAAAAAAAAAATTGAAGGTAAGAGAAGGAAATATAGAAGAAATTAGGGTCATGCTAAGGTGCCAAAAACTTGCTATTCAATGCATATGGAAAAGTTTAATAGTGATTGTTGAAGGAGACAAGATAATGTAGACTTAGCTAAGTCAATTTGGAAGGTTATATACAATACCATTCACCCATTGTTACTTGATAAAGAGAAAAATTAATTATTTAATTTTTATGTCAATACAAAAAACTAAAAATTCTAATTTTTATCTAAAATTGAAATATAATTATTATTTTATATATATATTTTTTTCATATTTGAAACAAATTTTTGAAGGTAAGAGAAGGAAATATGAAGGAAAGTAGGATCATGCTAAGATACCAAAGACTTGCTTTTCAATGTCTATTTTCATTCAATGGGCAAACTTTTTCCAATTATTAATAGTGATACTTGTGGGAGATAAGATGATCTAGACTTGACCAAGTCAATTTGGAAGGTTATATGTAGTAGTACTATCCATCTATTGTAACTTGATAAAGAAAAAAAATTAATAATTTAATTTTTTTTTATGTCAATACACAAAACTAAAAATTCTAATTTTTATCTAAAATTGAAGTATAGTTATTATTTCATGTTAATTTCTATTCATATTTGAAACAAATTCAAACATCTCCATTCAAGTTGTAGATAAAAACCAAATACCCACTTAAAGTATTATGATTCTTTGTAATTTTGAAATGAAGTAATCAACCAACCCTACAATTTTTGTTTTCATTTTTATTCTTATTTTTTTAACAAAATTTTAAATTTTTTTATTTTTTACAAAATTTTAGAATTTTATTGACTTGTCAAAATCACACTAACAACAAAATTAAATAATGCCCGAAAACTAATGGCTGTGAGTGGTGCCAGCAAAGCATGTGGTTAAAATATAAGGATTATTGTTATAGGAACATTCGAGGATGAAGTAGGAACATAGCAAGTAAATGTAGGGTCCATGTACATTATAAAACGATATATATATTTTTTTTGGTATAAAAAAGACAACACTAATAAGGTGATATCAAATATATATTTTCAAATTCCATTATTCATATTTTAGTCTCATTTGCTTGTATTTTTATACCTTAGTCTCATTTGTTTGTATTCTCATTCAATGATTAAGATTTTATCATATATATTTAATGATCCAGATTTGGATTTTGATAGGTATTATTACAATATCTTAGCATTTTTCATAAATATGACACATGTGCAAAAAAAAAAAGTACTGAGATTAATATTCATGTTTACTTAATGTGTTAATTGTGCCAAGCTTCCTCCCACCAGGGTTTTGATCAATAAAATGTTCTTGGGCCTAGCTTTGAGTTGTTGCAATGGAACCTATCAAAGCCAAAACCAGTGATGTTTTTTTTTTTTTTTCCTATCCAAGTTTGTCTTTCCCATCATATTCAGTGGGCAAAATAAGTGGGAATGCTAAGAGCTGTGGGGTCATGTTGTGTGGAAGAAGACTAGCATCGTATGAAAATTGAGTCAATTCATTGTATTTTGGCTTACGGAAAAAGAAGAAAATGGGCATTGAAGTTTCAAAGGAGCAAAGTCAAGTTAAAGAATGTGAATTAATATAGCAAATTGTAATTGTATTTTAGAACTTTGGGGACCATTAATGCCAAATGAAGACAAATCCAATATGAGTAAGAAGGATCCATTGTATATCCAATTTATCAAATCACAATGATATTTTCCACATGGGATTATAATTGATCTTCATTCTTATCTTAATATGATTCATATTCTCATATACCAAATACATCCTAAGGGCTTGTTTGTTAATTGTTTTAGTAAATGAAAACTATTTTTTAAAATAAAATAGAAAAACATGTTTGATAATAGAAAATACAAGAACAATTTTTGATTCTCAAAAACAAAAAATTACTTTTTAAGAATATTGTTGAGTTGTTTTTATTTATTTACATTTGTTTTAAAAAATGATTATATAAATATGAAGAATTATTAAAAATAAAGTATAAAGATTATATTTTAAAAATATAAAATAGGTTGAGAACATTTCAAGTTTTTCAATAGACTTTTATTCTAAAATACATGAGAAAAATAAGTAAAAAAAAAAATTCTCAAAAGCTATTTTTCAAAACTTGAAAACACTTATGAAATAAAGCCTAACTATTATCTCGCCATAGGACAACCCATTTCAGCTTCAGGATCTAGACTATATAAGTCAATCAAATTGCTTGATTCCCTCGCTTGTTTCTCCATCCTTCCAATTTAATCATGAGCATTCTCTGCTTCCACACACTTCTTCAATTCCATCACTACATGACTCATGGTCACCCTTTGGATGGAAATTGATGGTAGGCATGTTGTCTCCCAAACTCTCCAAACTGAATTTGTATTGAAATTTCCTTGTAGCCTAGGATTAACAATGCTTCCAATGTCCCCTCTTTCCACAAAGGACCTTACCCATTGAACTATATGAATGTTGTCTTCATCTTATATGATTGCAGGTTTTTCAGTGGTCAGCTCCAGCAGAACAATTCCAAAGCTATAAATTTCACTTTTCTCAGTTAAACTATTGGATATGTAGTACTTGCATTAAAGTAGCAATGACAATTTGTGTAAGTGGGTCATGTTCGTGTTATGTCAAAGTCTAAACATTTAACTACATAGGTCAACTCAAACCCAAACTTGAAATTGTTATGAATAATAATTGTATTAAAAATATAAACATAAATATCACCTAATTACTAAACAAGTAGCACGTCGTGTAACCCCTTTAATAATTAGGTCCTTTTGTTTAATAATCAAATATATGATTAATATCTCAACTATATAAACATGTTTATAATTCAATTGACCTATTTATTTAAAAATAAATTTAAAATGAGTAAAATATGAGTTAAATAGTTTAAAGTCATAATTAGGTTAATAAAAAAATTATTAAATGAGTTAATTTGGGTCAAATTTGTTTTATGTCGGTTGACTCAAAAACTATTTATTTATTAAACAAGTTATGACATGAATTTGACCCAAACCCAATTATATTCAACTCAAACTTGCAAAAATGTACATGTTGGATTTAAGTCCTATTGATGAATTATATTAAACTTTACCACCCTTATAGAGAGGCACTTGATGACTAAATCTAGTATACTATTTTTTTTCTTAGTTTTAACACCACATACATGCCTAGAATGGCCCCTAAAGTAGAAAATAGTGTTCTTAGTTCGTAAGGTAATCTCTTCAAAGAAATAGAGTTATGAATTGTGTAATCACAAAGCAGCATGGACTTATTCCGCATTAATGTAACCAATAGTACCAACAACAACAGTTGTGATATGAATTTCACTTTCAATTAAGGAAAATCTTGAGAACCCAAAATCAACTATCTTAGCCTGCAATTTTTCATTCAATAAAATGTTGGCCATTTCCACATCTTTGTGGATTATAGGCGGCTTGCAACCACGGTGCATGTATTCTAGTCTACATCCTAGAATTTGAAGACATGTTAGTTTGGTTCAATTGGCTTGCTCACCTTGTGCTGCATCCATTGTTATTTGAAGTCTCTTTATCCAACTCAAAGGATTAGTGCTTTTGTCTACCTCTTCAACATGAGAACCCAATCCTTACATCTTAATTTTACTTTTAGCAAAATGGTTTTCTCAGTGAGGTACGATTCATAAAAGAAAATGAGAATTTACCTAATAGATATTTTTGTAAGTTCCCACTAGCCATGTACTCATAGATGAGCCCCATGTTTGTACCTTCATGGGAGTACCCAACTAGAGAATCCAAGTTTCATGGTGAACTCTTATCAAGAGCTAAGCCTGCAACTTAAAAACCATAAATAAAGTCAAATGAGAAACATTTTCACATGAAAGAGGACTCATACATATATAAGGTCTAAACTTTTTTTCCTTATCCAATATGGGCTATCACAATCACTCCTATACAAACATAATGTTCTTATTGTATTGTATGAGATTATAAGGCCAAATAGATAGACATCTTAATTAGGGATTGACTCTTGTGTGCCTTGCATACAAAAAGACCTCATGATTTTAAAATATATCTAGAAGATTAAGAAGATTATATACATATATAGCTGTTAGCCCAAGGGTTCTCCTAATTGGGTTTTGATGATAACAAACCATGGTTAAATGACTAATTGGTTTAATGGTTAAGAATCTCAGGCATAAACTCAAAAATTCATCAAATGACCAAATGGATACAAGATCGAGGCGCTTGGAAGACTTGATATCATAGGAAACTAATGTAAGATGAATGCATGAGTGCACTTAGGATTTTCACACGTTTCATGCAACTTAGAAAACTCGGTTTATTCTTCAAAACTTCGATTTCATTAAAACCGAGTTTTTAACAAATGTACCTTAGGCAAAATGTTCTACAATTGGCATAATAATTCACCTAAAGACCTTGCCTAAGTGTTAGAAAAGAAAGGAATTGAAAAAGATAGGTTTTTAGGGCCAAAAGGCTCAACCGGTTGAGGCTATGGCCAACCGATTCAACCGGTTGAGGAACCGGTCGACCGATTACCCTTGTTCGATCGAGGGATGCACAAAAATTCTCTCTCTCCCAGTAGCCTTCTCTTCCCGGTCAAGGTGATTCTCTTTCCCGTCAAGGTCCGGTCGAGGTCCGATCGAGGCAACGGTAACCTGTGAAGCATTAAATGCTCAAATGGCTAATGAACCGATCGACCCTTAGCTTGACAAGTTGAGGTTACCTTTTACTATTTTTGACTCCCGAGCTTAGAAACCTATAAATTGAGAGCTCCACTTCATTTATTGATAAGAGAACACTTGCAATCAATTGTCTACCTACCTGTTCTTGACCAAAAAGCTCTTTTCTTTCTTAATGCATTAAATCATCACTTGCATATCCTTTAGTGCACTCTTGTGTGTCATCCTAACTTTGTCTTGTATTTGAGCTATCCTTAAGCTAGGTTGAGGGATTCTTTCTTGTAAAATTTGAGTGTTAAAGCCTTCAAAAAGTTTGAATCTTGAAGTGATTGTGTAAGAGCCCATTGGAGTTGGAATCCAAGTGTAAGAAGATTGGAAGCTTGGTTGAAGCTTCAAGTTAGTGGAACCCTCACTCGGTTAGGAGATTAAGGAGAGTGGACGTAAGCAAGGAAGTGTCGAACCACTATAAAACCCGAGTTTGAATTCTCTAACTCTATCTGTTTATTTTGTTTATATTGTGCTTAAACTTGTTGTGATTGAAAAGAATTTTAAAAAACCCAATTTAACCCCCGCCCCCTCCCCCTCCCCCTCCCCCTCCTTTTGGGTGTTTTTCTTAATTAAGCATAGTCTTTATTTTCTCAATAGATAGACATCTTAATTAGGGATTGACTCTCGTGTGATTTGCATACAAAAAGACCTCATGATTTTAAAATATATCTAGAAGATTAAGAAGATTATATACATATATAGCAATGAGAACTTTTTTCCCTTATCTGATATGAGATATCACAAAAATTATTAGACAATCAGGGTTTGTTGCAAAATCAAAAGAAAATGGATATATGTATAAAGAAGCATGCCTCAATGCGAAACTCCATTCCTTGTTTTGATGATTGGGAGAACATCTTGACATGAAACAAAAATGCTCATTACAACACTTTTTGTACAAAATGATAATTAAGTTTGATGTGCTTGGTTCGAGTATGGAGCATATGATTTACAATCATTTGAAGAGCACTAAGATTATCACAAAATAGCTGAAGTGCCATCTTAAGTAGAATTCTAACTTTTAAAAATATGATGAAAACTATGTAATTTGAGTAGTTGTAGAAGCCATGGAGCTTTACTCTACTTCAATGCTAAAGAGTACCATCTTGGGTTGCTTTTTAGAGCCTAAGAGATGTAGTCAAGACAAAAGAGCTAAAGAGTCGCCTACAAAGGTTGATTTTCAAATACTAAAGTCTAAAAGAAAGTGGGTGTTTAATAAATCAACTTAATATTAATGACTTAAGGACTTAATTTAAGTCATTAAATATATTAGCATGTTTGATAAAATAATTTAATATTATAACTTAAAGTAAAAATAAATTTAAGTGTTAAGTCAAAATAAATAACTTATTCTTAATTTTATTTTATTTTTTAATTTTATTTACCCATATTTAGTGAAAACATATTTTACAACTATGACTCCACGCTCTCAACTCATTGTTTATAGTAAATGATTTTTGTAGTTACATCATGTCCCAAAGGGTTGACCCTTTGGGACATGGTATTAGACTATTAATGTTGAGTCATTGACTTCCAATGCGAGTATTGGGAATAGTATTGACTTGGAGCGTATGTGTTGGGTTAGGGCTTGACCAATGACATTTATTGTTGAATGGTAGTTTGAAATTTGTACCTTAGAAATTATTGTCATTGAAAAAAAGAGAGAAAAATGAATAAAGAAAGGATTAGAAATGAAATCAAATTGGTAAATCTAAACCTCCCATATTTCAACTTGAAAAATAATTCATTTTGAACATAGATGTATTTATGGTGAAAAATGTGAAGGGATAGATTTACAAATTATAGATTATTTTCTCTTTTAATCAAATAACTAAAAAATAAATGGGGTGTGACAATTGGTATGGATTGTTTGTCTTGTCAAGACTCAAACATTTTATAAAATAGGTCAATTCAGACACGACACAAATAAAAGTTGAATTAAAAACATAAACTTAGATATTACCTAATTATTAAAAAGGTAACACGTCATATAATTTATTTAACCCATTTAATAACCAAGTTAAGTTAGATCTTATATAAATCTATATGAGTTAGATCTTATACAATTTTATATGATAAATTTCTTGACATGTTTATTGATTCAATTAACATATTTATTAAGTAAAGTTAAAATAAGTTAAATACCAGTTAAAGGTTTTTATAATTATAATTAGGTTAATCAATAAGATTATTAAATAAGTCAATTTAAATCAAATTCATATTATATAGCTTGACAAAAGGTAATATATTTATTAAATAGGTTATGCATGCCACTACAAAGTTGAATACAATTGTACTTGATTTAAATCTATAAAAAATATGTTAGAATTTATTCATGTTGACAAATTATATCAAATTTTATCATCCTTGTAACAAATCTTTAAGGGTCTTTTTGTTGTTGTAAGTTGATTAGCGTTTTTTTTTTTTAAATGATTAATCAGTGGCTAAAATTAATTTGAATGCAAACTTCACCAAGTCAATTTGGAAGATTATATATATATGAAATAATGAACAAAAATTGTCTTATTTCTTTTCTCTATTAATAGATTGGCTAAGCTTTTTACACCAAAAGAAAAATAATTAATTAATTAAATTTTATGTCAATATAAAAAATTGGAAAGTTTAGCTATTTTTATGTAAAGTTGAAGTAGAATAATTATTTTATATTAATTTCTATTCATATTTAAAATAAATTCAAATTCAAATTTTAGATAAAAAGCAAACATTCATTTTCATTCGATAAAACTTTGCATAATTATGTAAAGAAGAAGTCAACCGATCCTACAATTTTTATTTTTCACAAAATTTTAGAATTTTATTGATTAGTCAACATCACAACAACAACAAATTGAGTGATGCACCAAACCATTGACTTGTGAGGGATAAGGGGAATTTATTTTTTTTAAAAGAGAAATATTATTATTTTTAAATATTATTAAAAATAACTATTAAAAAGTTAGTAAAAAATGATACTTTCCATCACTTGTTTTATTTTGACTGAATTCATATTTTCAATAGACCAATTCACTTTTTGCCTTAAAATTTTTTATACCTTCTTCCATTGTTTCAATTGATTTCTTAACTGCCCAAAATAATACTAGCTTGAAACAAGGCCCTCCAAATGAATAGAGGCTTGGTGAGGATGTGTGCAGGTTGTGTTGAACAAAAAACATAATTCGGAACAAGATTGCTCATTGCAACACTTCATTGTAAAAAAAAAAGGTTCAATGTCCTTTGGTTCAAGCATGAAATATAGGATTTACAGTCCTATGAAGAGCATTAAGATTGTCACACAATGGTTAAAGTGCTCTGACCAGTGAAATCCTACAAGGTTCTGATTTTCAAATATTAAAGTCAGAGACAGTTGGTACAATTACCCAATATAGAATTTTTCATGAACATAATTCAAAATATAGAGAAGTGCACCATAATCCATATTCCCACATGCTAACATTAAGCAAATTTATCACATTATAATGGAGCTTCCCACAACTACCTAGCATGGGGTGCCGATTGAGTGCTAAGAACCAAGGGACTATCTTCCAGGAAATTGCCTGATCCGATGCTGTGGCTACCACTTTGAATTCTCCTGGAAGCCACCTCTATCTCCAAACATTCCTTCAAGTCTGCCAATACATGACTCATATCTGGCCTTTGCATTCCTGTTAATGCTACACATTCTAAGGCTATCTCTAGGGCTTTCCAGGCAGAATTGGTGTTGAAATCTCCTTGTAACCTTGGATCAACAATGCTTTGAATATCCCCTCTTTCAATCATAGGACTAACCCATCCAACTATATGAATGCTCCGAGGGTTCTTTATTGCAGGCTGACCGGTGATAAGCTCCAACAAAACAATCCCAAAGCTGTAAACATCGCTCTTCTTATTCAAATTTTCCGTCGACTGGTATCTGCATAGGAAGTTGTATTTCATCATGAATAAGAAAGCAATTATGTAAAAATTGTAAGGAATGTTGTTAACACTTAGGATCTAGATATCCAGGTGTGCCTGCAAGGGCAGTTGATATCAAAGGGCCACTTTCAGTTGCAAGATCTCTGGATATCCCAAAATCAGCTCTCTTGGCTTGCAGTGTTTCATTTAATAGAATGTTGGAAGATTTCATGTCTCTGTGGACTATTGGTGGCTTACAGCCATTGTGTAGATACTCCAATCCTACACAATTAAGCAAGAAAAGAATCACAAATTAAAGAAATATTTGAATGCAAATTAACTATAATATGGAAGATCTCGGCTTAATTACTGACCATGTGCTGCATCTACTGCAATTTTAAGTCTCTGTTTCCAATTCAAAACATCTGCAGCTTCTCTCCCTGCAGCAAATGCATAAACATTAAAGTCCACAAGTAGCTTCCATTGACAGTTATATACCTGTGATCAAGAGTGGTCACTACATATATATACCTGATAACTTCTATTGCAGGTTTCCATTGGACATGTATTCATAAACGAGAGCCATGTTTGTACCGTCATTGCAGTACCCAATCAGACGAACCAAGTTTTTATGATGAACTCTCGTCAAGAGTTTTGCCTGCAATATCTCAAAATCTTTCAGTGTCAGACATCAGATGGAGAACTTCTCGTACTCTTATCACCATGGATGGATTGATTTGTCTAACCTCGCCTCGTAATGCCTTGGGGCCTTGCATTGATGATTCAGAATGCATCTTGACCGCAACCTGAGTGCCATCTGCCAAAGTGCCTAGATAAACTTGTCCAAATCCTCCTCTACCGATGGTACGACTAAAGTTATTGGTGATACTTGCAACGTCAGAGAAAGTGAACTCAGAATTCCCTGACTTCAATGACCCCTCTTTGGGGCGTTCACTCACGGTCTCTATGGTTCTAGCTAAGGAGATCACAATAAAAAATGGAGCAATAAAATGTTAAATCCTCATTTAAAAGGAAAAAAAAATGAGAATGAAAGAAAGAAAATACCTTTGATTTCTCTCCTTTTGAACTTGCGGATGATCATTGCAAGGGCAGTTATGAGGATGAGGATCACAGTTACAGTCGGAATGGCTATGAGAACAGGAACAAGGAACCTGTTCTTCTTCTTCTCCTCCTTTCCTTGGCACGAGACTGACGGGCAAAGATTTGGATTTGCGCCAAGACTTGCACAAAACAGAATATAATTGAAGTCAAGAGTTCCATCAAACCAAACACTAAGAACAAGAGTAGTGGAAAATTAATATGGAAGATACCTCAGTGTTCTATCCTTATCCTTAAACAATTCCATGACAATTTAAGGAACTGAACCTGTTAGTTGGTTCCCCATCAAATTACTGCAAACACAGAATATCAAATACTAGATTACCTGCATATCCTACCAAGCAATCAAATATCGTATTACTTTTAACTTTAATATATGACAACTTACAGGACCATTAACAATGGCAAGTCTGCAAAAAATTCTGGTACCGTTCCAGTCAAGTTGTTGTTTGATAAATCCCTGAAATAATTGAAGTATAATTTTTGGGGTAAAGAGCTCGATCAGATTACAGAAAAGATATATTTGTCTGCTGGCACTGTGTAGAACTCATGATAGCCACTAATACTTACAGATTTTCTAATGATTTGAGCTGGGAAAATAAAGGATGGATATTCCCAGTCAAGTTGCTCCATGAAAGGTTCCTGCTTGCCTGTTAGAGTTATTAGTAAATCGTTAATTCGTGTGATTTATCAAGGAAAGATTAGCTTTCACCAAGTCCCTGCAAATATATATATAAAAAACTCACAGTGAGATTATAGTGGGGGAGTCACTGCTGTAACTGCACTGCAGGCCATCCCATGGGAAATCCAAGGGGAGACATGGATCTCCTTGCCAGTGTCTTGTCAGTCGGTAAGCTGACCGGATGTTCTTGACAGCGAGAACTAGTATTTAATTTCCAAGGAAACAAACAAGGGAAAAGCTGGATCATCTTTAAGCCCTGCTCGCGAATAACTAAATTATATGGAGATATATATGGATAAGATAAGAAGATACCATCCCTTGTTTAGTTGATGACTGTAGGAAATCTTTTATTTTGTAAACTTCCATTGCATTGATAAGGGGTGATGTAAGGTGTTCGAAACCATGTACTTGGGAATCACTGGCTCGCCACCACCCCATGAATCGTCCTCATTTAATGAGACAGTAAATTCTCTAATATCGCCTTCTCCAAGTTCCTGAACCTCGGCAAAGTGCATGTATATGTATAAATTTTGTGAAGGATCATCATCAAGATCCAGAGAGAAGTTCCAGGGCTCACTTATATCTACGGGTATGACAGCATCCATCATGACCGACATTGGAAGTTTATACTCACTGTAACTAAGGGAAGAACTTTCATATGGTGCTTTGCGGGTATCCCATTCATCCGACCAGGCCAATATGTTCCAAATGCGGTCGAAAACATCATCCGCCCTAAGATTGCACAAACTTAATTAGCTGAAAGATGAGAAACTAGTAAATTTCTCCAACCAGAAGTGATCTAGAACAAAAGAATTCTTGTTAAGGACCTAAACAATGATCCTCACCTGTATGTACCGTAACCACCGTATGTGACACTAAAATCCCACCTGTTGAAGAGTAGCAGCGACCCGGTTCGGATTTATCGTAAATGGAATTATTGAGGGGTCTGAGCTCTAATGTGGATATGAAAGGTGTCCCAGAACCAATGTTTACTAGACAAACGTATATGTCATCTGTTGTTGGGACATGTATGATTTCTACTTTGATATAATCAGATGCATCTTTTATATCCACTATGACCCATTCATCAGCACGGCGGAAGTTTATTCTTGGAATCATAATTCCCATACCTGAACCGAGCTCTGATCAAATACTTATTGCCTCCTTCTGGTCGTAGGGTGTAACAATTTTTGTTTCCTTCCGGGAAGCTTCTAATATTCATGAACTGTTTCAGTGGATCATCGTCAATGTATTCCTCGGAGACATTATAATTGATTCCAGTATCTATAAAATCTTCATCCGAAACGTAAAGTATCTGGAACTTGTCATCCATGTAATGGGAGCCTGGAGCTATTCCACAATCGATGCTAATGAAACCTACAAATTAAGTTTCAAACTGATCATTCATAATAGAATCTACAGAATTTCAAATAAACTGACTAGTCATAGATTTTGCCACCCCTAATTTTAATGTGCTTCAAAAACCATAAATGAGGTGCACGCAATAATAGAACTTGGGAGTTAAAGCTACCTCATTTGCCATGATGGTGCTAAATTGTACAAAAGTACTGAATGCCTACCTTCCCTGGCCGTGAGCTCTCGCCGACCAGGCTGGATTCCATGGAAGGGACCTGAAACCCATCCCAAGCTGTGCAAGCAAATAATGAGCAGCCAGATCAATGTTGGTCTACCATCCATGTTGTTTCGGAGCTGGATGTACGAAAGTGAAGTCTATGAAGACACTAACGAAGAAGGGGGTGTATGCATAATATATAGCTGAGACAAGCTTTAAATTCAAATCCTCGTGTACTAGGAATTCGGGGATGGCCCATCGACACTTACAACGTGAGTATTGGGAACGGCATTGACTGACTTGCAACGTATGGTTTGGGTTAGGGTTGTTGAATAGTAAAATGGATGAAATGAATGCTCCGAACTTGAAAAATAATCCATTTTCATGCTTCATATCATTCAATATTTTCAAATGTTTATATACAATTTTTTTTTCAATTTTTCAATTTTATTTATTTATTTATTTAAATGTTATTTTTAGGGTTATTTGATTAAAAGTGCTATTGAAAACTTTATTTTGCAAATCTAACCCACCATCTTTTTTTCTTTTTTTTTCTTTTTTACCATAACAAAAATGCCTCCATTTTTTTTTAATAAAAATAAACATTTCTTTTAAAATTTACATGTAAATACTTAAAATAGTTAAAAACATTTATGTAAAAAATGAGTTATTCTTTAAAAAAATATGAAAGATGTTAAATTTACAACTATGAAGATTATTTTATTCCTTTTTGCCAATTAATTCTTCCTTTTTTATGAGAAAAAATAGATAATTTTTATGCTGAAAAAAATGTAATGAGTTAAATTTACAAATTAATTAGGGATTATTTTATCCCTTTTAATCAAATAACTCAAATAAATAAGGGTTGCAATTGATGTTGGTCATCGTGTCATGTCAAGATTTAGATATTCTATTAAGTCAATCCAAATATGGTATAAATAAAAGTCGGATTCAAAATATAAATTCAAATATTATTTAATTATTAAAAAAGTAACATGGTAACTTTTTTAACCCGTTTAATAGTCAAATTGAGTTAAATCTTGTATAAATTTATATGAGTTAGATTTTGTACATATTTATATGATTAATTTTTTAACTTGACATGTTCATAATTCAATGAAAGTATTTTTTTAAGTAAAGTTAAAATGAATCAAATATGAGTTTATAAATATTTTAAGTCAAATTCATATTATGTGGGTTGATAAAATAATAATATATTTATTAAACGGGTTATACAAGTCAATAGGAATTTGACTTAAATATGATTATACTTAATTCAAATCTACAAAAAGTATGTTAGTAGTGAGTAACATTGAAAAATCATATCAATATTTGTCAACCCTATAAACAAAACTTTGCTAGTTTTTGTTGTTATAAATTGATTAGTGTTGTTTTAAAAAAAAGACTAATCAGTGACCTAAATTATTCAATATGTATAAAACTGTTCTCAATAGTCCATAGGAGGTTTCTCGGTCCCTAATGCGTAGAAAATTATTAACAGTTGTATTTATTTGGAGACAAGATATACAGGGGAAATTATTAATGGTGATGGTTGTAGTAGACAAGTCAATGCAGACTTGACCAAGTCAATGCAAACATGAGGAAGTCAATTTGGAAGGTTATATGAATTAGTAAACAAAAACCAGTCAATATCACAATAACAACAAATTGACTGATACACCAAACCAACAGCTGTGAGGGCCAGCATGGTCTGGTTGAGAGCATGGGAACATTGCAAGAAAATGTGGGATATGTGTATAGGAGCATAATAGTAATCAACATCCCAAGTTGCTTTCAAGATTAAGAAATTTTAAAAACAATTTACATCTTAACTTATTTTTAACTTATCACTTTTTTTTTTTTTTTTTTGAAGATAATTTTGTCTTAATGAAAAAAATATTTTTCTTTTACTTTTATGTTAATGAAAAACGTCACTTTTTTTAAATTTTTTTTTCAATTTTTTTTACTTTGTTATAATACTTAAATCTAATTTCTAGTACAAAATAAAACTAAATTGATTATAAAATTTTTGGATAATTCTTATTTAAAAATTTAAACTACTTCAATTTTATACTGAAATCAATTTACTATAAATTAGAAAAATTGTCGTGGTGAACAAAAACTGAATATTACTTAAATATGTTTTGTTTTTATCCATTTTCTTTTGTTTTCCAATAAACTTTGTATATAAGATTTTCTCATCAACTTTAATTTAAAAAGAACCCCAGAACATATAATTCACTTAATTTGAATAAAAAGTTAGTTTAAAATAAAGGGAAAAGTGAGTTTCCATTCACTTATTTAAAAAGTATAGAAAAAAAAACTTCAATTTTTATAAATCAATTTTATCTTCATCTATTTAAAAATATCTTAAAATACATATATTATGTCATAAGTCACATATTTATTTCCTTAAGTGACCTATTACTTATTAGGATAATGTCACAAATTGACAAATTTTTTAAATTGATTCAAATAAAAAAAATTTAAAAATATAATTAAAAATTAAAAAACTTTAAAGCCAAAAATATGAAAATAAAATATTAACTTTCACTTTGTTAAATAATACTAGTAGAAAATATAGATATCAAAAAAGAGTTGGAAATACAATGAAAGTCAATATTTTATTTTTAAAAATTATAAGTGTTTTTTGGTTTTAATTGTATTTGATTTCTTTTTCTTTTTTTTTAATTGTATTTAATTTTTCAGTATTTTATTTTGAATTGAATTTTTAATTTTTAAAATTTCTTATTTTATGCTGATGTCAACTAATAAATTTTTTATTCAATTTTATTAAAAAAATTAATGAGAAGATGAATTGATTTATATAATATAATATATAAAATCATTATTAATTAGAGAACTAGAAAGATTTTATTTATTACATGAGGATCTAGAGAATTTTTCTAAAATGATTTGTATATAATATTATGTAATAAAAATATAATATATTTATTTATTAGATATTTTTATCAAATTAAAATGATAAATTGATTTTTTTTTATAATTTTATTTCATATTATTAAGTAAAAGGGTATTTTAGGAAATAAATATCTTATTTATGAAAAAGTGCATATATTTTAAAATATTTTTAAATAAATGAATATAAAACTAGGGTTATTTTTTCTATATTTTTAAAAATTAGTGAGTCAAAACCCACTTTTTCCTAAAATAAATTAACAAACTTTCAAAATAGAATGAAGGACACTATTTTTACTTCATAATTCATTTTGAACAAAGTTATGAGAACTCTTGCTTAAGCAATTGTTGTTGACGTTTTATTATGGGAACTCTTGCTTGTAGTTACATGATTGTAGGAGCTAGATATTAACTTGCCTTTTTTCCTTTGTTTTAATTGATTTCTTAACATACTCGAGAGTCAAGATAATATTAGCTTGAAACAAGGCTCACCAAATGACTCTAGATGGAGGGTTGGAGAGGATGTGTGTAGGTTGTCTTGAACAAGAAATATGACATGTAACAAAAATGCTCATTACAACACTTTTTCGTACAAAATGATAATTAAGTTTGATGTGCTTGGTTTGAGTATGAAAAATATAATTTACAATCATCTGAAGAGCACTAAGATTATCACAAAATAATTGAAGTACTATCTTAAGTAGAATTCTAACATTTCATAATATGGATGAGAACTAAGTAATTTCAGTAATTGTAGAAGCCATGGAGCTTTACTTAGCTTCAATGCTAAAGGGTGTCATGGGTTGCTTTGTAGAACTTTAAGAAATGTAGTCAAGACCAAAAGAGTTAAAGAGTTCCCTACAAGAGTTGATTTT
Source organism: Vitis aestivalis var. linsecomii x Vitis rupestris (assembly GCA_022058835.1). Classification (NCBI taxonomy): domain Eukaryota; kingdom Viridiplantae; phylum Streptophyta; class Magnoliopsida; order Vitales; family Vitaceae; genus Vitis; species Vitis aestivalis var. linsecomii x Vitis rupestris. The sequence continues at coordinate 116,182 of JAJJMG010032554.1, forward strand.
CAAATATTAAAGTCTAAAAGAAAATGGGATAAGTAGATTAACAAGTTTAGTAAAATAATTTAATACTATAACTTAAAGTAAAAAATAATTTTAAGTATTAAGTCAAAACAATTAACTTATTCCTAATCTTAATTTTTTTTTTTTTTTTACTTCATTTACTCATATTTAGTAAGAACATATTTTACAACTATGACTCTACATTTATAATTCATTGTTTATAGTAAATAATTTTTATAGTTATATCATGTCCCAGAGGGTTGGCCCTTCGGGACATGGTATTAGACTATTAGTATTGAGTCATTGACTTACAATGTGAGTATTGGGACACTATTGACTTGTAACATATGCATGCATTGGGTTAGGGCTTGGCCAATGACATTTATCATTGAATGTTACTATGAAATTTGTACTTCAGAAACTATTGTTACAGGACAAAGGAGAGAAAGATGAATAAATAAAGGGTTAGAAATGAAACCAAATTACTAAATCTAAGCCTCCCATATTTCAACTTGAAAAATAATTCATTTTTAACATAGAAGTATTTTTGGTGAAGAATATGGAGGGTTAGATTTACAAATTATAGATTATTTTATCTCTTTAATCAAATAACTCCAAAATAAATAGGGGTGACAATTGGTATTGATTGTTGTGTTGTGTCAAGACTCGAACATTGTATAAAATAGGTCAATCCAAACATGACACAAGTAAAAGTCGAATTAAAAACATAAACCCAAATATTACCTAATTATTAAAAAGGTAACATGTCGAGTTAACTTATTTAATCCATTTAATAATGATTGAGTTAGATCTTATATAATCTTATATGAGTTAGATCTTATACAAATTATTATGATGAATCTATTGGCATGTTCATCATTCACTTAACTTATTTATTAAGTAAAGTTAAAATAAGTTAAACACGAGTTAAACTTTTTAATAGTTATAATCAAGTTATTCAATAGGATTATTAAATAAGTAAATTTGAATCAAATTCATGTTATATAGTTTGACAAAAGATAATATATTTATTAAATAGGTTATGCATGCCCCTATGAATTTGAACACAATTATACTTAATTCAAATCCATAAAAAAACATATTAGAATTTAGTTTTCTTGAGAAAATGTATCAAATTTTATCATCCTTGTAATAAATCTTTATGGTTTTTTTTGTTGTTGTTATAAGTTGATTAGCATATTTTTTAAAGAAAAAAAAGATTAATAAGTGGCCTTAATTAGTAAGGTATAAAATTTAAGATTTTCACATCCAATATGGACATAGAAATTCATGAGTTTAAACATCACTGACTTAATTTGTCCCATCTACTGTTCTTAACAGGAAGTTTCTTAATCCCATACAAAATAATTAATTGTTGTATTTATTAAAAGTGACAGTTGTAGGAGATTAGACAATGCAAACTTGATCAAGCCAATTTGGAAGCTTATATGTGTATGTACTAATTTACAAAAACTGTCTTGTTTCTTTTCTCTATTAATATATCGAGTAATCTTTTTACACCAAAAGAAAAATAATTAATTAAAATTTATGTCAATATAAAAAAATAGAAATCTTATTTAGTTTTTTATGTAAAGTTGGAGTATAATAATTATTTTATATTTATTTCTATTCATATTTTAAATAAATTCAAATCAATTCAAATTTTAAATAAAAAGCAAACATCCACTTGCATTTGATAAAACTTTGCGTTATTATGGGAAGGAGAAATCAACCAACCCTACAATTTTTATTTTTCAAAAAGTTTTAGAAATTTTATTGACTAGCCAACATCACAACAACGACGAATTATATGATGCACCAAACTATTGGACTGTGAGGGCTAAGGGGATTTCATTTTATTTTTTTCTAAAAAGAAAAATAGTATTAAAAAATAATTATTAAAATATTAATAAAAAAATGATACTTTTCATCACTTGTTTTATTTTGATTGAATTCATATTTTCAATAGATGAATTCACTTTTTACCTTAAAAGTTTGTATGCCTTCTCCATTTTTAATTGATTTCTTAATAGCCCAAGATAATACTAGCTTGGAACAAGGCTCTCCAAATGAATAGAGGCTTGGTATGGATGTGTGCAAATTGTGTTGAACAAAAAACATAATGTAGAACAAGATTGCTCGTTGCAACACTTTATCGTAAAAAAAGTTTGATGTGCTTGTTTTGAGCATAAAATGTAGGATTTATAGTCCTATGAAGAGCATTAAGATTGTCACACAATAGTTAAAGTGCTCTCTTAAGTGAAATCCTACTAGGGTCTTATTTTCAAATATTAAAGTCTAAGAGAAAGTTGGTACAATTACCCAATACAGATTTTTTCATGAACACAATTCAAGATATAGAGGAGTGCACCACAATCCATACTCCCACATGCTAATATTAAGCAAATTTATCACATTATAATGGAGCATCCAACAACTACCTAGCATGGGGACCCGATTGAGTGTCAAGAATCAAGGGACTATCTTCCAGGAAATTGCCTGATCCGATGCTGTGGCTATCTACACTTTGAATTCTCCTGGAAGCCACCTCTACCTCCAAACATTCCTTCAAGTCTGCCAATACATGACTCATATCTGGCCTTTGCATTCCTGTTGATGCTACACATGCTAAGGCTATCTCTAGGGCTTTCCAGGCAGAATTGGTGTTGAAATCTCCTTGTAACCTTGGATCAACAAGGCTTCGAATATCTCCTCTTTCAATCATAGGACTAACCCATCCAACTATATGAATTCTCCCAGGGTTCTTTATTGCAGGCTGGCCGGTGATTAGCTCCAACAAAACAATCCCAAAGCTATAAACATCGCTCTTCGTATTCAAATTTCCCGTCGACTGGTATCTGCATAGGAAGTTATATTTCATGAGTAAGGAAGCAATTATGTAAAAATTGTAAGGAATGTTGTCAACACTTACTCAGGATCCAGATATCCAGGTGTGCCTGCAGGGACAGTTGATATCAAAGCACAACTTTCAGTTGCAAGATCTCTGGACATCCCAAAATCAGCTATCTTGGCTTGCAGTGTTTCATTTAATAGAATGTTGGAAGATTTCATGTCTCTGTGGACTATTGGTGGCTTACAGCCATTGTGTAGATACTCCAATCCTACACAATTAAGCAAGAAGAGAATCACAAATTAAAGAAATATTTGATGCAAGTTAAATATAATGTGGAAGATCCGCTTAATTTCTGACCATGTGCTGCATCTACTGCAACTTGAAGTCTCTGTTTCCAATTCAAAACATCTGCAGCTTGTCTCCCTGCAGCAAATGCATAAACATTAAAGTCCACAAGTAGCTTTCAATGACAGTTACACTTATATCAAGAGAGGTGGATATATACCTAATAACTTGATTTGCAAGTTTCCATTGGACATGTATTCATAAATGAGAGCCATGTTTGTACCATCGTTGCAGTACCCAATTAGACCAACCAAGTTTTTATGATGAACTCTCGTCAAGAGTTTCGCCTGCAATTAATATTTCAAAATCTTTTAGTGTTGACAACAGATGGAGAACTTCTAGTACTGTAGAACCATGGATGGATTGATTTGTCTAACCTCGGCTTGTAATGCCTTGGGGCCTTGTATTGATGATTCAGAACGCACCTTGACGGCAACCTGAGTGCCCTCTGCCAAAGTGCCTAGAAAAACTTGTCCGAATCCTCCTCTACCGATGGTCCGACTAAAGTTGTTGGTGATATCCACAACCTCAGAGTAAGTGAATTCACAATTCCCCTGCTTCATTGACCCCTTTCTGGGGCATTTAGTGACTGTCTCTATGGCTGCAGCTAAGGAAATCACAATAAAAATGGAGCAATGAAATGTTAAATCCTCACTTAGAAAAAAATGAAAATGAAAGAAAGAAAATACCTTTGGTTTCTCTCCTCTTGGTCAACTTCCGGATGATTGCAAGGGCAGCTATGAGGATCAGGATCACAATTGCAGACAGAATGGATGTAAGAACAGGAACAAAGAACTTGTTCTTCTTCTTCTTCTTCTGTCCTTGGCACGAGACGGACAGACAAAGATTTGGATTTTCGGCAAGACTTGCATAAAGTAGAACATGGTACGTCCACTAATTAATAAACTTTATAATCACAATATATGGATATTGAAGTCAAGAATTCTATAAACAAACATTGAGAACAAGTACTAGAAACGATAATTAAGCAAACCTCAGACTTCCATCCTTGAACTTATCGATAACAGCCTGTGAAACCGAACCTGTTAGGTTGTTCCCCGTTAAATTTCTGCAAAGATAAGATCAAATACTCAGATAACCTGCTTATATATCCTAAAGAATTCAAATATCCCAAAACTAAAAGTTAATTACTTACAGGGTTGTTAAAGATGGCAAGTCTGCAAAAAATTCTGGTACTGGTCCAGTCAAGTTGTTGTATGATAAATCCCTGAAATTATAGTTTGAGTTGCATGCATTTTGATCAAAGGCCTCCATCAGATTATAGAGAAGATATTCATAAGGCTACTAATACTTACAGATTTTGTAACGATTTGAGACTCGAAAATGAAGGAAGTATATTCCCCGACAAATTGCTAGATGAAAGGTTCCTGCTTGCCAAGTAGAGTGGCATATATTAGTAAATCCTGTGTAATTTATTCGAAAAAGATTAATAATACTTAGGGGTGACAATTTATATTGGTGGATCTTGTTCTATCGTGTCAAAGGCTAAATATTCTACTACATAGGTCAAGTCAAATCCGACATGATATCATGTTAAAAATATAAACCTAAATATTATATATCTAATTATTAAACAAGTAGCACATGGTATAAGCCATGTAACTCATTTAATAGTCAAATTCTTATATTTAATGATTATATTGAGTTAGGTCTTGTATCAGTATATATGATATATGTTTCAACCAAATATGCTTTTAGGTCAATTGACCTATTTATTTGAAGACAAATATAAAATGAGTCAAATATGGGTTAAATAACCTGAAGTTATAATCAAGTCAATCAACGGGATTATTAAATGAGTTATTCCAGATCAAATTCTTGAATACAGGTTGATCCAAAAACAATCTATTCATTAAACTAGTTATGTAAGTTGATATGAATTTTGAATTTTACTTAAACTTAATAAATTTAATCAAATTCTGTGAAAAGCATGTTGAGGTTGAATGGTGTTGATAAATCGTATCAAACTTTGCTATCCCTACTAAGTCACTACAAATATAAAGTTGTTTGAAATGCCAAACTCACAATGATATTATAGAAGGGGAAGTATCTTGGCTGCAAGTCAGGCCATCCCATTGGTATTTCATGGGGAGACATGGATCTCCTTGCCAGTTCCTGCTCACTGCGTATCCTGATTTGATCCTCTTGATTGCATCAACTAGTTATTTTCCAAGAAAAAGAAAAAAGGAATTAAATAAAGCTGGATCATGTTCAGGCCTGCTCAATAACTAAATTAGAACATATGTGTAACAGAGCAGAACAGAACAGAAGAGAACCTACCATCGTTTTGTTGAGTTGATGATTGTGAGAATTCTTTTATCATGTAAACCTCCATAGCATTGATAATTGGTGGAAACATGGATCCGTTTGTCCTTTTTAGTGAAACGGACAATTTCTTTGTGGTGCTTCCACTCATGGAATATTTGCTATATACCGTGTCGGAAAAAAGGTATCTAGGAGCCACAGGCCCACCATATGACTCATCATCATTCACGCAGATGGTAAATTCTCTGATTTGGCCTTTGAGATCCTTAACCTCCGCAAAGTGCATGTACATGTACAACTTTTGAGAAGGATCATCATCTATGTTTAAAGAGGCATTCCAGGGTTCATTTTCATTTGCAGGTGTTGCAGCAGTCGCCATGACAATCCTCGGTAGTTTATAGTCAGAGGTACTAAAGGAAGAACTTACAAGTGATGTATTAATGGACTCCCAAGACCACCATGGGTGTGGTGTCCAAATCCGGTCGTAAACATCATCTTTGTCCCTAAATGATCACAATGTATGTTTACATAACTTGTTAGTTCAATATGCATAGAGAATTAAGCTGAAAAAGAAACTAATAAGCTTATATGTTTGGTAATTGTTTTTGAAAAAAGTTTTCTATTTTCTAGAATAAAAAATTAAGAAATTCCGTTTAACAACTAGGAAACATAAAACAATTTTCTTTTTTAGAGAACATTACTATACATAAAATTTAATTTTAAAATATATTTATTTTAAAAAACATTTTATGTTCCAAAGAGACTTTTGTTCTACAAAATAGGAGAGAATCGTTTTTAAAAGCTGCTTAATTTTTAGAATTGTTTTAAAAAACACTAAGACCTAATCTCTTTAAACTAGAAATCATCTTGAAGTGAATCTTTTGCTAGCAAGCTAAAAATTTGTGCCTCACCTGATTAATCTCGGCCTCTCTTGTTGTGTGCCAAAATCCCACCTATTGTAGAGTAGCAGTGATCCTGGTTCAGTTGGACTATAAATTGAATCATTAAGTTGTCTGAGCTCTAACACTGATATGAATGGTGTCCCCGAATCGGTGTTTACTAGACACACATCTATGTAATCTGTAATTGGTATGTGTATGATTTCCTTCCTGAAAATAGAAGTGGCATTTGTTATATTCACCGTGACCCATTCGTCAACACCCAGATATAGTTTGAAGATTGGAAGTTGATTCTTGGAATCATAATTCCCATACAAGAACTGAGCCCTGATCAAATACTTATGATTCTTGCCTTGTCCTGGTCGTAGGGTGTAACAATTCCTGTCTCCTTTTGGAAAACTTCTAACGTTCTTGAGATGTTGATTGGTATCTTGATGAATATATTCTTGGGGAACGTTATAATTGATTCCAGTATCTATGAATCTTGCATCCGAAGTGTAATCTATCTCAGTTTCACTATCTGTATAATAGGAGCCCGGATCTATCCCACAATCGATGCTTATGAACCCTACCAAGTTTCAAATTCATTCAAATTAAACAAACTTTATAATGAATATGCTTATCTGCACTACAACTTGCTCGTTATTTTATGAAGAAAAACATGTTGCAAGATGATGCTAAAATTTGGGGTAACAAAGTTTGATACAATTTGTTAACATAATTCGAACCCAACATACTTTTTATGGGTATGGGTCAAGTATGATCATGGTTAGGCTAAGCTCGTATTGATATGCATAATACATTTAATAAATAAATAGTTTTTGGATGAATTTATATAACATGAATTTGATTTGAATTGACTAACTTACTAATCATGTTAATTAATCTAATTATAACTTTAAACTATTTAAATAATACTTGAGTTGTTTTAAATTTATTTTGAATAAATAAGTCAATTGAACTAGGAACATGTTCAATTGAGATAGTAATCATATATTTTTATAGAAGACCTAACTCAATCAAATTATTAAATATGAGGACCTAATAATTAAATGAGTTACATAATGTATTACATGTTTAATAATTATATAACATTTGATCTTATATTTTTAATGACCTATATATTTATGGGAGAATTGTGTTTTGGGTCCAGTTGGGTCCAAAAATTAACATTTGATCCATATATCATGCATATTTAAGTCCAAGATCCAAACAAAGTATGAAAATTAAGATGAAGGATATTGTCCTTCATTAATCCCTAAAATACCCTTAACCCTTACATAGGTACAAGTGAGTGTGAATTTCAATTTTTTGTGTTTTTTTTCCCTTTTCTATTCCCTATTAAGTATTACTCATTTCTAACTTTTTTTTTCCTTTTTCTTCCAATTTATATTTCTATTTTATGTCAAATAAAAAAAATAATGTTTTTTTGTTTTTCATTTTTAAAGATATTGAACTTTTTGCTCTTATTATAAGCAATGATAAAAATTTTGGGATTTTTCATCCAAATATTTTTTATCTTTTTGTATTTATCTTTTAGTTTAATTTTTATTTTTTATTTTAAATTTATATTACCCTTTCATTTATATTTTTCTCTTATTTTTAATTATTTTTTATATTTTCTATATTAACCATATTTTAAAAAATTTAAAATTTGACTATCACTTCACTTTATTATATATATATATATTCTTTTAGCTTTTTAATTTTTAATGTTTTTATTTTTAAAAGATAAATTTATTGAAAAAAATAACTAAGATATGAAATTTTAATATTATATTAATAATTTTTCTTATCTAGATAGACTAATGCAAAGTATTTTGATTCACAACAAGAAAATTGTAAATACAATTTTTTAGTGAAACTTTAAAAATTAAATTTCAAATAAAATATATTATATAAAATTTTATCTAAAAATTATTGAAAATGATATTTAAAATTTTTTTTTATTAACTTTCAAACTTATCTAATTTTTTACTTGAAAGTTAATAGAATATGTTTACAAAATATATATATATATTAAATAAATGAGTATAAATATATTAAAAGAATTAAAGATAATCTTA
>JAJJMG010032556.1:0-29820 GCA_022058835.1 Vitis aestivalis var. linsecomii x Vitis rupestris
GCATAAGACCTTTCTCACCTAGGAAATTTGAGTACTCAATTTTGTATCAATCGCATCTATCTTTTTGTATGTTTTAATTTTGGTAGAAAACATCTTACTCATGTATTATGGTTCGACATTTTCAATAAATTGCCTTAATCACTAACTATAATTTCTATTTATCCTATATTAAGGCAAAAAAAATGAATTATTAATTATGTACGATCACTTATTAATATGTTGGTGATTTGCACACATGTTTGTCTAGTTCAATAGTTTTTGTAGGAGATGGACTTTATAAAAAATAGACACCATTTATACTTGGGGAAGCACTAATCAAGAAAGGTTGTTCGTTGATTTTGCATAGGGGGAAGATGGTGACCTGAGGTACTTGACATTTTTTTCCCACACATTGTTCATGGTATCATTTTTTTTTTTTTCACATTTTCCATTTAACATAAGCTATTTCTCACAATTCAACGAGGTCTTGTGCAATATGCATGGTCTATACATCACAAGGGATGAACTATCTTTGTTGAATGAGATTATTTGTTGTGTAAATAGCGTGGTATGTGTTAAATGCTTCAACTTCATCCATTATGAAATTAGAATTCATTTGATTTTGTGTTACTCTTATTAACATTTGTATACATTCAGATTATTAGAGTTGTCTCCCGCATGCTCAATACATAACAACCACAACCATTGCACTCACACTACTTTGATCCATCATTCTCAATATGGCCTTAAACATCTCATTTTTTAGGTACTTCTCAATTCTTTTTAATTGGTTACTATGTACGGGTGCATTCCAAAACTTGTGAAGGGTGGTGCTTGGTAGCCTTCCTTACAAGGCAAAAAAAACATATGAAATCGTGGATAAATGTCATATGTTTCATGATGCTCACTTGGTGGGAAGTGATATTTCGACATGTGAGCTGGTAGTACCTTGGTTTTAAAAATTGGATTGGACCAATCGGTTCGATCGTCGGTTGGTCACGGTTCCCTTTCGGTTCGGTCAATTGGACTGGAATTGCATTAAACTAGGGTCGGATCACTTGAATTGATGGTTCAACCGATGAATCAGTTGGTTGGATTAAAATCATTATTATTATTTTTTAAAACAACATTAAAATGATGTTATTTTAGAGGGTATATAATGAAAATCATGGCTGCAAATTGCAAGACCTCCCTTCTCCCCTCGTAGCAGCTACTGACTTGTCATTTCGCTCGCCTTTGATTCGTTACGGCCCACGACACCTAGACAGCTCGGCTGTCGTTACAAGCTGGCAACCCTCCCTGTTGTCGCCTCTTCCTAGTTACCCGCTGCGGCATTGGAATTCGATAAACCTCCCTACCGCTAGAAACAACCTTGACTGGCTGTAAACTTTCCACACCCACCGACCCCCTGTAAACCCCCCACCCCCTTGATCGGTTGTGAACGAAGGAAAGGTGATAGTGTGACACCATTGGGTTTAGGAGCTGTAGGGATTGTAATGAAAACGCTCTAATTCGGTGGCCTTCTTGTTCCGGCACTTTGATCCATTCAATCAGAAACTGAGAAAAGAAAGAGAAATGGAAAGAAACGAAAAAAGAAAAAAAAATTGTCATTATTCATGCAATTAGTTTGGTAGTTTCTTTTTGGGGGTACAATTGCAAAGAAAACTCTAGTTTGATATTTTTGTTTTTGTGGGGTTCAATTAGTTTGGTAATTTGACTAGTTTCCTTACGGGTGAAGTAATCATAGGAAAAAGGCATTTTAATTTGAATGTGGGGGCGATGGGTGATGGGGTTGGAGCCAATTAGGATATGGCAAAATATCATATGTCTTGCATAAACGGATAAACAACTCCCATTGTTCCATGCCATTATTCATTTAGATAAATTTACTCATTGATATGTGATTGTTATAAATTGTTGATGACTTGATTATAAATCATTAAATTGTTAACGACTTTCATTCTCTAGATTAATGTAGGATTTTTGTTTCTAATTTGATAGAGAAATAAAAAATGGAATCAAACTTGACCACATCCTCTGGTCAAGATTCAACTACCAATTTACAATCAACTAGAAGTAAGATCGGTCTTGCATGGGAGCATGTTTCTGAAGAAAGATATGCAAATGGAAGAAAATCTCTTATTTGTTTGTATTGTAAAAAGATTGCAAAAGGTAGGGTATTCATAGAATGAAACAAAATCTTGCTGGAGTGAAAGGAGATTTTGGTCCATGTAAATTGATTCCTCATAATGAAAGATTTCAAATGGAAAATTCTTTGCAAGAGATTGTGAATTCTAAGAAAACAACCCAAGAAGTATATGAATGTAGAATTCCTTCTGGTCCTAATGTGTCACAATTTGAAGGGGATATGGTAGAAGGTGAAGAAGAGGTTCAAAAAAATGCAAAGTCCTATGACAGTTAGTAGTGGAAAAAGAAAAAAATCAACAATAGATAAGTATTTTGCACCAAGAAATACTCAAGGAGCTCAACCTTCCATGAGGAGTGTATTAGCTGGAAAAGAAGCAACTTAGAGAATGGATATGGCGGTTGAGAGATTCTTTTATGATGCATGCATTCCTACTAATGCTTTGAATTCCTTCAATTTCAAGCCAATGTTGAATGCTATATCTGCAATTGGTCTTGGATATAAGGGTCCAAATTACCATTAACTATGGGTTAATCTTTTAAAGGATGCTAAGAAGGAAGTTTAGTTACTTGTGGACTCTTATCATGCAAGTTGGGCAAAAGTTGAGCGTACAATAATGGGTGGTGGTTGGACAGATAATAGACAAAGAATACTCATCAATTTCTTTGTGTATTGTCTTGAATGAATATTTTTTGTGAAATCTGTTGATGTTTCAGACAATATCAAGGATTCAAATAACTTGTTTCTCTTATTTGATGAAGTGATTGAATGGGTGGGTCAACTCAATGTAGTTCATATAGTGATTGATAATGTAACAAATTATGTGGTCACGGGGAGATTGATTTCTCAGAAACATAAACACATCAATTGGTCATCTTGTGCAACTCATTATCTTAATTTGATCTTTAAGGATATTGGTAAGATGGACTATGTTGTTTAACTTGTAAGACGTGCATCAAAGGTGACAATTTTTGTGTATAATCATGTTGCTTTGTTAAGTTGGTTGAGAAAAAGAGATGGATGGACAAAAATTCTCCGACCTGGTGTAACTCGCTTTGCTACTACATTCATTACACTCAAGAGTCTTCATGATCATAAACATGACTTGCAAGCTTTGGTGACTAGTAAGTTCTTTGTGACTCTAGATATTCAAAGGATAATAAAAACAAAGTTGCAGTTTCCATCATCTTGGATAATAGATTTTGGAATGATTGTTTGATTGTTATGAATCTTATGTCTCCACTAATGCGCTTATTGCGTATTGTTGATTGTGATGAGAGGCCTTTGATGGGATATATGTATGAAGGCATGTATAGGGTTCATTTGGGCATCAAGAAATTGTTTAACTACAAGAAAAGACTATACAAGCCTTATAAGAATCATAAAGCAACGTTGGGATCAACAACTAAAGAAAAACATTCATTCAGCAGTAGCTTATTACTTGAATCCATGTTTTTAATATGATCAGGAAAACTTTTGTAATAAGTCAACTGTTATTGTAGGTGTCATGGATGTTATTGATCAGAAAGTTTTGAAAGGCAAACTTGATACAATGAATGAAATAAATTTGTTTTGTGATCGAATGTGAAGTTTTGGAAAAGACCTTGCTTATTTTTCATGTGAGGTACTTCAACCTGGTAAAAGTTTATTTTCATTTATTAGTGTGTTTGTTCTTTTTTATTTAGTTACCTACTTACTATTTAATATTTTAAACTTGCTAATGCGTTTTATTTTTTATTTTTTATTTTTAATATGAAATGATAACTAGATGAATGGTGGAGGCTACATGGATACGGTGTACCACATTTGCAAAAGTTGGCCATTCAAATATTGAGTCAAACTACATCGTCTTCTGGATGTGAGAGGAATTGAAGTGTCTTTGAACGTATACATACCAAAAGAAGGAATAGATTGGAACATCAAAGGCTTAATGATTTTGTATACGTTCATTATAATTTGCGACTAAAAAATCGGTATAAATGCTTTCTTGGTGTTTTGAATTTAAATTCTTTTATTCACAATTATGAATAATTATATGTTTTTCTTTTTTAGGTTCTATAACAAGAAAGAATTTATGATCCCATTGACTATGCATGCATTGATGAGATTGATTTTTGGATAGTTGATGAGGATCAACCAGTAGAGCTAGATGTTGAAGAATTGGAAGATTTTCTTTATGAAAAATCGTTAATTCCAATAAATGAAGTGGAAGGTTTAAGTTCTTACATTGGTTAGTAGAATATTTAAACTTATAAAAGTTCAATAATTATATTTTTTTTTCTTAAAAATGATTTCTTCTTGATATATATTCAATATTTTTGTAGATGATGAGGATAGTGGTGGCGTGGCTATAGAAGGGCTTGATGTGGAGAACTTTGGTTTTCCAGATGCTCATTTTCATTCTCCATATTCCAATTTCCAAAATGAATGAAGATATGAATTTTATATTTATTAGTATGTAAAAATCTTCATGAATATTCAAACATTGACATGTTATATTTTGAGTAATTATTGAAGTGTTATGGTTAACATTTGTATTATTTATTATGGATAATGTGTTAAGTTAACAACTCTTTGATAATTTGGTTATTATAGTATCGAAATAGTTTGATTATTTGATAAATATTGGGTTTATTGATATTATGAATGTATAACATCTTATATTGTGTTATAGATATCATATATGATGATTGATAGACTTCTACAAGTAAAAAATTTTGTGAAAAAACTTAACAAAGTTGATGTTGTCAAAATTTATATAGAATTTATTAATTTGTAATAATATATAAAATAATAAAATATTTATTTATGACGTCATCGGTTTAACTGCTGTTCGACCGTCGCTCCGACCAGTGAACCATGACTCGGTAACGTTTGTCGGTTCAATGATCGGTCCGATTCTGAAAACATTGGGTAGTACACACATTTTACAATTGAATCCAATTAAAAAATTTATTTTCATATTAAAAAAAACAATGACTTTATTTAGTAACCTACTAACTAATATATTCTCATTCCTTATGCAGCTTTTAAAAAACAATGGCTTTCTTTAGTAACCTACTAACTAATATATTCTCATTCCTTATGTAGCTTTTCATCCCTATTTGTGATAACAATCATTGGCACATCCAAATCGTAAAAATTCCTACGACACGAGTGGAAATCTTATCATCGTTGCCTTTGCATAGGGGTAACGATATAAGTGCTAGAACGAGGAGATTGTGATAGACTATTGATAAAGCCTTCCATGCACATGGCATGCACATGCATTTGGAGGTGTCCAAATTTGTGAATGTCTAACCTCATATGGTACAATTGTTGGTATGAATATGATTGTGATATGTTTGCTATAAAATATATGGAATATTGGAACAAAGCAACATTAACACATTCACTCGCGGAGGTAAGCACAAACAACACGTTATTCATTGGTTTTCTAGGATTTCTTATAAACTGCCCTATGAATATTTGTGCATTGTATAGGATAAGATGCATATTTACAGATTGAGTGTGGTAGTGAACTTGCTCATGAATGAGGCAAACAATGTTAGAGACAAGGTTATACATGCCTGTCCATTGTGAGGGATGGGTGTGATGCATTGTATTTGCAGGGGTGTATTGTGCCAGTAAGTTATGTTTCCTTCTGTTATTTGGTTATTTGAATAATCACAATTAACCATTTGGTTGTTAGTCTCAAGTAAATTGTGTTTTGATTTTTTTTATGATGGTTTTCTTTTCTTGTCCCCATGTAAGGTTAACTTGGTTGAGAAGAAAGACAATGGCTTGAAAACTATTGAATTTGTCATTGTAGGTAATTTTGTTTGATCATAGACTTGATGTTTACTTTTCAGGTTTTGTGAATGAAAGGGTTGAAGCTATTAAGGTTTTCATGGCTAAGAGGTGGCTTGAGATTCTTGTGGAGAAAGAACAAAAGAGCTTGCTTGAGGTTAAAGAACAAACATAGTCTGGTTGGTTAACATGCAACACTTCCTAGTTGAGTAGTGTTGTTTAAGGTGTAAGCTAGAGTGTTTCAGGGTATTTAGGATCTAGTCCTAGAGACCTTTACTTTGATAAGCAACTATGATCTTAGTGTGCTTTTAAATTTATTTTTTTAGCAACAACTTTCTTTTGGATGATATGGCTTCCAACAGCAAGTATGGCACATTATCTTATCTACTGTATTCAATCTGTTTAAGAGAGTCGATTATGTAACTTTTCTTTTTCCTTTTGTCCAATTCTTGGGATATGTTCATAAATTTTGTCATAATAAATATGGTGTTTTTATATATGTTTTTTTCTTGCTTTCGGCAATTTCTTCTAGTTGCATTGTATATCTACAAAATGGAGTTTCTAATGTTTGGCACCAAACACTATTATAGTTGTTAATTTCAAGTTGAATGGATTAATCATGAAGTTTTCTTAATATTTGCAACTGTGCGGTACTAATCTCATCTATACCTTTTTTTTTTCTTTATGGTTATTAGTAATTTAGGACAAGAATGTGGATGTTCACTTGAATATAGTCTTCATTCCATTTTTTTTTTTAGTGATGTTGATTGGGTTGAGCTTATAGTGTGTAGACCCTTCATTTTGTCCTACTAGCACAACCTTATTGTGTGTTTGTTTAGTACTTTACAGAAATTCCTTGGTGACCCATTACTACTCATGTAACCTATCTTTTCTAAGCTACCTTGGGGATTTTGGTTGAGCGATTTATCTATCCCCATTGTGACTTTTGGTAGCCCTAGTTTAGACTTAGGCCCATTTGGGCACCATAAGCCCATTTAGGCACCTTAGGATCACTTAGGTACCATAGGTCCACCTAGGCACCTTAGGTCCACTTAGACACCTTAGTGTCATGGACTTAGTCGTTTACTAAGCTCATGCGGCACTTAGGCAAGTCAAGACACTTGATCTTGCTAAGTTAGCTTTGCTCCCCAATGCTTATCTTGCTAGGCTAAGACACTCGCAACTCAAAAGCTTAAGAAGCTTAGTAGGCAACTCTGTAAAGAATGGAAGCTCTTATTAACTCAAGGAAGCTTTTACAAGTGCTTGGAAGCTCACTTGCTTGGTTAGGAAGTGATTTGGGTGGTACCTTGGCCAAATGAGGGCCTCACCTATTTATAGGCACTAATGGAACTATCTGGAACCTTGGAGGGTTCCTTACAAATCAAGAATATTCTAGAACATCCTACCCTATTCTATGTACAACCCTATGTCCAAGAATATGCAAGAGATTCTTGGAATTCTCTAGAAAGCCTTGGACTCCTCTCATGCCTTCCACCATGGTGTAGAGACGTGTGGACATCTCTAGGCATCTCTAGAACCTTCCACACTCTTCCCACCAATGTCTTAGTGTAGATGGCTCCAAGAGTCTCCAGAAGCTTCCCTCCTCCTATATAAGCCCATGGGAAGGGTCATTTGAAGCATCCTGTGACACTCTCCCCCACCTATGCCGTCGACGTCTTCGTCGTTGCCTCTTTTTGAAACCTCTCGATGTGTTTCCAGAACCTTCTCAAGGCATCCACATGTTCCCAGCTTGCCTGCCTCTTAGGTAGTCCTTTCCATTGGACTAGATACTCTATCACAGGAGGACCCTTTGTCTCCGGGTGACCCGTTCAGCCAGGATATTCTTCACCTTTTTCTCCCATGAGGCTTTAGATGGATGCAGACCCGTGCGCTTTCGATGCTTAGAGTGTTGCTTCCTTTTACCCATTGAGTTCACCTTTCCCTTGGTGACCTCTTCCATGTGTGTGCGGGCTACCTCAGCTCGCTCCCCTTTTGCCTCCTTTACTTGCACCCCTGATAGTAAGGAGGTCTTAGGCGTACTAGGCTTTGGGTTGAATTGGAAGGCACCTAGTAGCTGCATTGAGCCCATATGTGCTTCGTCCTCCTGCTCCCTCTCCTCGATCATGGCACTAAGCGCCTTCCTCTTTGGACAATCCCGTGCCCAATGTGGACCGTCACATGTGAAGCATTTGATTTTAGGCGTAAACTCCTTTCTTTCCTCCTTACCCCTTCCTTCTCGGACGTTAGGCGTCTTGCCTGATCCCTTTTTAGGAGCATTGTGATCCCTTGGAACCTCGTCTCCCCCACCCATGGCGTGGCTATCCTCCAAAGACTCATCCTTGGAGGAGTCTCCCCTCTTATAAACCGTTAAAGACTCTGCTACTGCCATGACAGTGGCTAAGTCTTGAACGCCTCGGCACCTTAATTCCTGCTCGGCCCACCCTTGCAGGTTATCCATGAAGTTGAATAGCAACTCCTCTTCAGTCATGTTAGGAATCTCAAGCATGAGCGAAGAGAATTCCTTGACATAGTCGCGTATCGAGCCTATGTGCTTGATTACTACTCAAAAAGTGCTATTTCATAGCTTGTAATTAGCTCTTTTAAACACTTTTGAGTAGTAGTTATCATCTTTTAACCCAATTAACATATTAAGGACCCTTGCAATCAATTCTAATCAAATTGTGTTAAGTTTTGGTGTTTTGATAGCTTTTTGATCACCAAAGCAATCCGTGATTGAGGAGAGTTCTTTGGAATCCATGGCAAAGCAATGGAAAGCTCAAAAACATGAAGAACCGAAGCTTTGAAGTCCTTTGCCATAAGCAAATCCGGAATGCAAGGAGCAAAAGATGTCCTTACAAGGCGTCCGGACACACCATCGGAGGGTGGCGGAATGACGTAGCAAGACTTGCTCACTTTAAGTCAATGATCCGGACAACATATCCGGATAGGATATGCTATCGTCCGGGTATGATGTTCACGAGTGCCGTGTGCTTCTCCCTGAGGGAGTTCGGATAGGGGAGCACGCCACATGTCCTCTTGGGGAATTCGGATGAAGTTGATCCGGATAGCCTTGCGCACTCCGTGTCATCCGGGAGAGGGGTCCCTACACCTTGCACACGCAAACGTCCCCCATGCGACATAGCTCATTCCATCCGGGGGAAGAATTCCGTCCGCCGACATTTCATATCAGGATATCTCACATCCGGATGGAAGAGGAGGACGTTTCAACTTCCCCGGTCAGACATATCTGGATCCTCTGATAGCGCTTACCCGGAGAGTTTTTCTCTCAGTATACAGTGCCGCAGTGTTCTCCTGAAGCTTCCTGATATTTCCGACTGACATCTTGAGATATTTTGCTTTAGATATTTGTTGTCTAAATCCCCAAAGTCTCCTTGTAACCCACCTATAATAGAATTCCTTAGTCTTTAAGCAAGAACAAATGGTGAAATAACCTCTTATATATAGTTTGTAATTTTCTTTAGAATGAGATATATGGAATCGACGAACATGGCGCTTGCTCTGTTTTTCCTTCATATTTTTGTTTTCTCGTTAGTTTTCTTTCTAGCCAATCAAACTCTGAGGATTTTTCCTCAGAGGATGAGAGCCTAGGCTCTTCGTCTCTTGGAGTAAAGAAAGCCGGGTAAGTTTCCTCATGCATAAATTGGAAGTTTTGTTGTTTTAGTTTTTAATGAAGAGAAAGTATGACCCGTTAATGGTTTTTATCTTTTTAGTTAACTTAAAACGCCTTTAACTCACCTGGGCCAACACTTGATAAGGCAAGTGATCTCCGTTCATTGAGATGCACTAGTTTATCTTTTGAGAGCCTTTGGGAGGTGGTTTGAAGGTAGGATTTTCTAGAATAGCCAACACTTGGTAAGCTTTTGGACTTTAAGGAGACATCCATTAGTTATCTCTTGCGAGCTTGAGAAGGGAAGTCCAAAGTTAAAGATCACCTTGAATGACAAATGCTAGGTGAGAGGCACGAGCCATTGCAAGGTGCATCAGTGAGAGGGATTTAGTGTTTGAACCCATTAAGGGGAAGCATCTGTACCACACCGGTTAGAGAATTAACTATATGTTAATTCTCTAATGCGAGGAAAAGAAACAAGTGACCAGAACTCTCCTTTTTGTATGAGGAACCTGAGCCTAGTGATCTAAACTCCAAAAAAACACTTTTCTTTGTAAGTAAAATCAGTTACTATTTTTGGTTAGTTTAAAACCAAACCTTTTTCATTTAAACATCTTTATGTTTTCTTTTAAAGCTAACCTTGAAATAAAAAGACACCAATTCAGCTTTGAATTAATATCAATTGTGAAGTGAAAACCCATCCCAATGAACGACCCTAGAGCCACTATGCTATGCTAGTTAAGGCTATCCTAGTACATGGTGTAATAGGTTATAAATTTTGTTGATTACTCCCTTCTGAGGACCACAATCAAGGGACACCAACTGGACACGTATCAAATGGCACCACTGTCAGGGACCATTGAGAGAACATGAATCAGCTGAGACACCAATTGGGAACGAATCAGTGCTTGAGACGCCTCATGTTTTTCCTAGCCAGGTAAGCCACGTCCTCGGGGTAGAACTGCCTCTTAATCTCCCTCTTGAAGTCCTCCCACGTCTCTATGGTGCAAATGTCTTTTTCCATATCGGCAAACCTCCGACGCCACCATAGAGTAGGTGTGTCAGTAAGGTAAAGGGTTGCAGTTCTTACCTTAGTCGCTTCATCAGTCAATGCGATAGCCTCGAAGTATCGCTCCATATGCCATAAGAAGTTGTCCAACTCCTTGGCATCCCTCTTGCCACTAAACCCATGTGGCTTCGGCACCTCCACCCTAGATGCCTCCTGTGTGGCCATGACCCGTGCTGACATAACAGCCTTGTAGATGACCAACTCCTGCCTAACCTCCTGGTCTCGGGACTTCATTCGAGTGGCCAAGGCCTCTATCCTTGACTCCATGCTAGCAAGCATGCTCAAGACCTTTCCTTGGAAGGACACAAACTCCTTGTGCGACACTGGCTGAACCTGTGAGACTAGCACCCTCTTGCGAAGGTCTTGGATCTGCTCCCTTAGATCCTCTAAGCCTTTCTCCATGCCTTGCTCAATCAAGTCCAACCATTCCTGAGTGTCTGCCATGGCTAGCTCCACCTTGGCTAACCTTGCCTCCATGTTGGCAATGGCATCACGAGATTTATCCTTCTTGTCCCTGCCCCGTGCAGTAGGCTCGGTCTCCCTCCCATCGTAACCGCGCTCTGATACCACTTGTCACGGACTTAGTTGTTTACTAAGCTCATGCGGCACTTAGGTAAGTCAAGACGCTTGATCTTGCTAAGTCAGCCTTGCTCCCCAATGCTTATCTTGCTAGGCTAAGACACTCGCGACTCAAAAGCTTAAGAAGCTTAGTAGGCAACTCTGTAAAGAATGGAAGCTCTTATTAACTCAAGGAAGCTTTTACAAGTGCTTGGAAGCTCACTTGTTTGGTTAGGAAGTGATTTGGGTGGTGCCTTGGCCAAATGAGGGCTTCACCTATTTATAGGCACCAATGGAACTATTTGGAACCTTGGAGGGTTCCTTACAAATCAAGAATATTCTAGAACATCCTACCCTATTCTATGTACAACCCTATGTACAAGAATATACAAGAGATTCTTGGAATTCTCTAGAAAGCCTTGGACTCCTCTCATGCCTTCCACCATGGTGTAGAGACGTGTGGACATCTCTAGGCATCTCTAGAACCTTCCACACTCTTCCCACCAATGTCTTAGTGTAGATGGCTCCAAGAGTCTTCAGAAGCTTCCCTCCTCCTATATAAGCCCATGGGAAGGGTCATTTGAAGCATCCTATGACATTAGGCTCACTTAGGCACCCTAGGCTGACTTAGGCACCTTAGGCCTATTTAGGCACCCTAGGCCCATTTAGGCACCCTAGGCTCATTTAGGCACCTTAGGCCCATTTAGGCACCCTAAGCCCATTTATGCACTATAGGCTCATTTAGGCACCTTAGGCCCATTTAGGCACACTAGGCCTATTTAGGCACCTTAGGTCCATTTAGGCACCCTATGCCCATTTAGGCACCTTAAGCCCATTTATGCACCCTAGGCCCATTTAGGCACCTTAGGCTCACTTGGGCAATTGCATGGATGCATGGTTTGCATGTGCTTGATTTTGTTTTTGTTTTTTATCTTTCTCTATTTATTAGTTTTATTCATTTATTTATTTATTTTTAGGAAATTGCATGAGCTTAATAATCATATTCGTTTTTTTATTTATCTATTCATTAATTTATTTTGATAGAAAGTTGCTTAAGTTAATAATTCATTTTAGTTTTGCATGTGATCTATATTTTTAAATTTCGTTTAAAATTGCATATTTTGGATTTTTAATTCTTAGTTACACATTTTTTTTTATTATTATTCTAACCCTTAGTTTTCTTTTATTGGTATTTTTATTTTCCTTTTCCTTTGTTTTTATTATTTGTTTTGCATGGGATTCCACGTGCTCTATATGGGAAAGGAAAGGGAGCATGCATGGGAAAAGAAGGGAACACCATTTTAGAAAAGAAAATTGAGGGTCGGTGGATTGGAGAGAGAGGAAGATAGAAAAGAAAAGTCAAAGAAAAAAAAAATTGGAGGGTGATTGGAAGAGGAGAAGGAAACCTTTCCTGTTGTGTCTTCCATCACCGTGGCTGGAGAGAGGTCTAATAAAGGATTGAGAAAAGATTAAAGAAAGAAAAAGAAAGGAAGGAAATGGAGACACGATTGAAGGTGGCAGTGGCATCATTCTGGAGAGAGAGAAAGAGCGTTTCAGAAGGATTTTTTGAGAGGTGAGGCTGTGATTTTCAAAGGTGAAATCAGATCATGTTTTGGAAGAGATTCGGGCTGCTGTTCGGGGTGAAATCAGTCCGTATTTTGGAAGAGATTTGGGCTTCTGTTCAAGATGAAATTAGTCTGTGTTTTGGAAGAGATTTAGGCTGCTATTCGGGGTGAAATCATATCGTGTTTTGGAAGAAATTAAGGCTGTTGTTCGGGGTGAAATAAGTCCGCATTTTGGAAGAGATTTAGGCTGCTGTTCGAGGTGAAATCAGTCCGTATTTTGGAAAAGATTCGGGCTGTTGTTCGGGGTGAAATCAGTCCGTTTTTGGGAAGAGATTCAGACTGTTGTTTGGGGTGAAATTAGTTCATGTTTTGGAAGAGATTCAGGCTGCTGTTCGGGGTGAAATCAAATTGTGTTTTAGAAGAGATTTAGGCTGCTGTTCGGGGTGAATCAGTCTGTATTTTGGAAGAGATTCGGGCTACTATTCGGGGTGAATCAGTTCGTATTTTGGAAGAGATTCAGGCTGCTGTTCGGGGCAAAATTAGTCTGTGTTTTGGAAGAGATTCAGGCTGCTATTCGGGGTGAAATCAGTCTGTGTTTTAGAAGGGATTTAGGCTATTGTTCAGGGTGAAATCAACCTGTGTTTGGAAAGGCTCAGGGGGATTGCTGTTTTGGGGAATTAGTCCGTATTTTTAAGAAGCTCTGGCTGCAAAGAAGGCATATCGAGGGGCTCACTAACCCAGAATTTTTACGGGCTACATTCTCTTGGAATCAAGATACCATTTTGATACAGTAGTGGGAGACACCATTAGGTGGATTTAGGCCGGGATTTTTAGAAGAAGAGGTTGTAGGTTTGGAGATTTGGAGACGTTGTAATCGAGAGGAAAAAATGGACCACAACACCACATCCTTTGCCACCAAAAGGACCCACATACTGTCACTTAGGAGAGCAAAGAAGCATCACGAACTATTGAATATTCTGAAAGTCTGAGGTTGCCAGGTTTCCACTCTTTCTCCATGTTTACATAGCCACAGACAGTTCACCTAGAATGCCACTCATCCAGTCTTCATTCGCACAGCTGCCACTTTGACAAAGACACAATCCACGCCATTGCTCGGAAAGGTAAATTGGAATTCCGTTCTATTTAAATCTTGATTTATTACATAAAAAAATGTGTTGATTATCATTGGGTTGAGGCTTCGATTTATTGTGTCAGTTTGATAGAGTTTGGCTTACTTAGTTTCAGTTTCGATTTTGTTAGATTAAATTAGAAAGGTTTGAGTTTAAATCGAAAAAGTTCGGGTCTAGTTTAGTTTCGATTTTGGCCCTATTCATGTACATGTGTTCTTTAGAATGTTGATAAATTTTATTTTGGATACTTCCATTTAATTCTTAAGATTTTTGGAATTTTAAAATTTCATTTTTGTAAAATCCTTGTCATGTTATTAAATTGATAAATTGTTGATCAGATTGGTTCCTATTAATTACTAAATTATAATTATTGGTTTTAGATAAAATCCATGCCATGTTCTCAATTTTTTTTTTGTTAGTTCGGATAATTTTATTCAATCCTTGAGTTTCAGATTATTCTGTTCTGAATTTAATCCACACAATTGCCTTAGTTGTTAATGTTCTTAATTAGTCTCATGTCTTTAATATCTTATGTTTTTTTTTTTTTTTAAATTCAGGTGATGTTTTTAGGATTAATTTATTATTTTGATTGATTCTAGCCAATTGTTAAGGTTGTCTACAATTTTAATTTTAGCCAAAAATCCATAATTATTAAGTTATTTAGAATTTTTGTTTTAGTTAAAATCTAGACCTATTCTAAGTTATTAAGTTGCTAGTTTGACCCACCTTGCTATTATTTAGTGTTTAGAATTTCGATTTTAGTTAAATCCTTGCATGTTCAAGTTGATAATTTTATTTAGTTTGATTGGTTCTTATTTAATTCCTTACTTTCCAAAGTTTAATACATAGTTGTTGATGTTGGCTTCCTTATATTTGATTGAATTGTTAGTTCTTTATCTTTGACACTTATTTTATAGGCACCTTAGGGAATTCTTGAGTTTGAACTTTCTTTTAGAAAATGTTTTCTTTATTAAATTGACATTTTGAGTTTAATCAAAAATTTTTTTTCCAAAAATGAATTTTTCCATCATAAGTTTGACTCCTTGATCCCAAATGAAAGGTAGCCAAAAAGAGGATCCAATTTAGCTTTTCTTTTATTCTCAAAACCCTCTCAACTTAGAAATCAAAAATCTCTATTTTGTGTCTATTGTATGGGATTTAACAAACCATTGTGTCCTTTTTTTTACTTCCCTTAAAGTCATTTTCAAAAGTATTTAAATCACCAATAAAAGGTTTTAGAAAACATTCATTCTAGCTTTAGGCAAAGAACACACTTTTTATTAAAATAATGCAACTAATTTCATTTAAGTTGCATTTCTCCTTTGTTGGTTTTTCAAAAATTTGCTTTTTATCCACATAGGTTTGGACTTGTGCTCCCAAACTAATGGGGATACACAGGTAAAACTTATGGAAATTAAATGGGGACTTGATGAAACCCTTACATAAGAAAATTTTCCAAAACTTTTCCTTGCTGTCAGTTTTCACTCAACCACATACCTTTTAGTTTTAAAATTCCTTTTAACAACTTTAGAATATTTTTAAATTTTTTTCCAAAACTTGTATGATTTTTCTTACTTCTTGAACTTTAATTTAAGATTTCATTTGAGTTAGAAAGCAATTTTGGAATAGAAGATATGAATGAGTTTTTAGGGGGGCTCTGTTTTCACCCAGTTCTGGACACCCGAGATCTTTTTACAAAATGAAAATACCAGACGACTTTTTAAAATTGATTCAATATTTTTAATCAATTCTAGGATTCTTGAAATTGATTTTAGGCACATAAAATATAAAGAAATATTCTTTTTGAGGGAGATAAGATTTTTCAAAGTCGTACCTACTGTGCATGCTGGATTCTAAACATCTGATTAGCTTGAATATTTTAAAAATATTTTTGAGTACTATCTGACTCTAGATTCATTTTTTATTGATATAAACACTTTGAACTATATGTGTGATTTTTTTTGTATGATTTTATGTGATCATTTATTATTTTTTTTAAAATTCATTTATGCATGTCAGTTTTTTTTATTTAGTCTGGACTTTATAGAACCTTTAAGTGTCTTTGCTGCAATCTGTCCTTTGAATGAGAGTTTGGCCTTCGGTATGTTGATCTAGATGTGTAGGAGTTGTTTCCTGAAATTTTTCGTAATTAAATTCCACTCTAAGCCATTTTTTAGAATTTGTTTTTTTATACTCCCTTTTCTAATTGCATGTTGTTGATCTTGTACATTGCTTGAATTGGTTATTTATTTTTAGAATCATTTGACTTAACTTGGCTCAATTTTGGCTTTGGTACTGTGTATTAGATGTAATGAATATGTTATATAATTCATACTTGTCCTAATCACTCTAACATTTTTGGAGGAATCTTATAAATCATGCATGGTATCCAGGTATGCTCTCTATCACTTACTTTTCGAAATCTTATGAACATGCACGTTGTTGTGAGTCTTATTTATGCTTGATGTGACCCTTAGGTGCTTATATGTATGCTTGATTTGCTTGGATAAAATACATGTGTGCTATATTTCCAAACTAACCATTGATGTTTTGTGATAGCGCTTAAGAAGCAGTCTAGGTACGCACCTCAAATCTTCTTTATGATTTGTGATTGGTTTTTCTTATTTAGCATGCTATTTTTTAAATCACCTAGCCTACCTAGGTATTCATAATCAACCAATTAATTGCCACAATTCCCTCAACTTAGTCAGTAGAGACCTTTATAGGGCTTCGAGGGGTGCTACCTCCTAGAGGTACCTTCCCAATAAGTAATCTGATCCCTAGACCTAGACTCGGGTTTTTCAAAGACATGCTTTTCCAAAAACTATGGAGTCACTTTTTAGGGTTTTATTTCTTATTTTATTTTCCCTTTAAAATAAAATAAAATAAGTGGTGACTTCGATTTTTTCAAAACAATTTTTTTCAAAAATAAAAGCGAGTCTCGCCGATGAGTGGGGGCGTACGTGAAAAATGCGGGTTCACATAGAGGTTTTTGCAACTTGCAATATCAAAGTTTGATGGATGGGCCTACTATGTTAGGAAACAACTAAAACCCTTTTTGATTATCCTTTGGCATGATGAGATAAAATCATAGATGCCTTCATCTCATACTCCTAGGATTCTGATATGAAATCTCATCGTTTAGATGGTTGCATTTGTTTCATTTTGTTTAAGAATAGATTCAAGAATTTTACCATTTCCCCTCAAATTTGTTCTGAAAGTGAATCTTTCTTTCTTAATCAACTTCCCCATCCGTGGGGTTGGATTGAATGAAGGTGTGTTTGGGTAAGTTTTTGAAGGAAAAAAAGCAGTTAAATTAATATTAATATCAATTCTATAGTAAATTGAAAAAATTGAATCAAACCAATTGAAAATTTTGAATTGAGCCAAGTTGTTTTAATCAAATCAAACCAAGTGTGTTTAGAGTTTGTTTGACAATGATTGTAGAAAACATTTTTAGCCTAAAATGTGTTTTTGAAAAAATATTACGTGTTTGACAAATTTTAAGAAACATTTTTAAAAATTTTAAAAATCACTTGTAATGTTTTTGAAAAATTATTTGTAGTAAAAAATAAAAATAAAAAATTACTTGATGGATGATTATCCCAAACATTCTTTTAATATTGATTTAGTTTGATTTATACTCAGTAATTTAGATTTTAAATTCAACTGGTTTTTAAAACCAATTGGTCTTTTAATTTTCAAAATACATTTAAAACTTCTAGTCAAATATAATAAATGTACTTAAAATTAATTTGATTATAATCTAATGATGATAAATTTTTTTCAATAAAATCTATAAAATATACATAAGAATAAAATTGTTTTAAAAAATACTCTTCTAATATTTAAATAATTACAAATTATAACATATATAAGTTTTAACATCTTGGTTCAATAGGCTAATATTACTGCACCTAGAATCAATTCATGTTTGATGATATCACATGACGATATGAGCCTTTTACACTATAATTTATATTGCAATCATTAATTTATGCAAAAACTGCATGATATACTGCTGCTTGATAGACTATTGCCATTATTTGTAATGGCTTGCATTCTGATCCAAATCCATCACTTGCCAACATATCCCAAATTTGTACTTAATAAACTATAACTAAGTCAAAGCTGTTGGTGGGTTATGAGAATGGAAGATTTCGATATTCATGAGCTAAAAAGGAACAATAAATGTAGTACACATAAATCAACTAACAATAAACTTTTCTTATGATATATGAACCTAGGATGAGTTTCAAATGTCATAGAAAACATATAATGTTGTTAATATGAATACCGAAAAGCTCTAATATTAATCCTCATTGATCACAGAATAATCAGAGACATAATTAGGATTCTGTAATAAAGCATCGCGCTCGATGAAGGATAACTGTTTGCCATGATCGTTTGCATTTTCTTGCGTAATACATAGTAAAAAAAACTATGCTTTATGAATTACCATTTTATTGTTCTTCTCCTGTATTTGCAGAAGCGCTTCAATGTACTCGTGGAGGTTATTTCGTGGCATTATGAAGGAATGACTTCATGGAAGCAGAGCCTACAGTGCACACAACTCTTTGATGAGTATGTAGTATGGTACAAGGGATGTGCATAATGTCAATTTATAAGGGCTTAAATTTATTTTTGAAGGCCATAACAATTGCAAATTTAAGGGGATGAATTTAATCTTAGTGCTATACTGTCATGTGCAACAATTTTAATTTATTCATTTAACATATTTTGGTTTATTGCGTTAGTTCAAATAACTAGCAGTGGTGGGATTCAAACAACTAGCAATAGTGGGCTAGAGAGTGGGTAACGTGAGCTATTTTTTAGTAATTGTTGTTGTTTAATCTCTAAGTTGTTAAGTCTGTTAAATTATAAATTTCCTTATTGTGGAGCAATAAAACCATCAGATGAAAAATTTCTAAAAACTTGTGTTTGTTTTATGCTTTCAAAATTCTTTCAATTCTGCTCATATTTTGCCTTAGCAACATAGCTCGAGGGCAAGGTAGGGGGCGAGGGAGGGGACGTGATCGTGCCATTAACTTAGAACGTGACAGAGTCGTATCAAAGCCGGTTATAGCTGACGATCAACAACTCCAAAGACTTGAAAATCAGGTTGAGAACCTGAGTTCAGGTCAAGAAAGGCTCCTTAAGCAGATGGAAGAACTAGTGGGGGCAATGAACTCCCGATTAGACTTGCCGGAATAAGGGTCCGTCAATAGGAATTAATCAGGGACCACATGGACAGGGTGGTGCTGGGTACGTAGATGGACTAGTGGTTCGTAAGCTTGCAAAGCTTGATTTTCCTCGCTATGATGGCTCGGAAGATCCAACTTTATGGATTTGCCGTGTAGAACAATTCTTTGAATTTCAAGGGATATCATTGGAAGATCAAGTCAAATTAGCAGCCTATCACTTGGAAAAAGATGCTCAATTGTGGTACCAGCGACGCAAAAATCAAGGTCACTTGGTTTGGGATGGAATAAAGGCGGGATTGCTAGAGAGGTTTGTTGTAACTGAATATGAAGATTTCTTTGGAGACTTATGCAAGCTTAAGTAGATGGGAACTGTTTTCGACTATCAAACTCGGTTTGAAAGGCTTCTAGCATGGCCAACACTTTGACAGATAAACAAGAAGCTGAGTGTTTTATTAGTAGATTGAAGGATGGGCTAAGGGCGGATGTAAGAGTCCAAAACCCTCAAAATCTGTCTGCTGCAATTGGGTTAGCACGTACCTATGAATTCAAAGCCCAGGAAGTGAGGCGCCCAACCAACCCAACATTCTCCTCTTCAATTCGCAACTCCAACAACCAATGGAACACCTCAACCCCTAGTGGTGCGAAAGACGCCAATCCAGAGAGAATTTTACCAATCCGTAAATTATCTCCAACCGAACTCCAAAGGCGGCGACAGCAAGGGTTGTGTTACAATTGTGATGAAAAGTATACAATGGGTCATAAATGCAAGAAATTGTTCTTCATTGAACTAGAAAAAGAGCATGAAGAAGCCATAGAAGAAGAGTATGTAGAAGAGACACCGACTATCTCTTTACATGCCTTGGTTGGGGTTCAATCTCCACAAACTATGCAGATCCACTCACAGATTGGTAAGACTCCATTGACAATTTTAATTGATTCTGGTTCCACTCATAATTTTTTGCATCACAAATTTGCCAAAATCATCGGACTTAAGTCAGAAAGGAGCTGCTTGTTTAGTGTGGTGGTTGCCAATGGGGAGAGGTTGTCAAGTCTTGAGCGTTGTAATGGATTAAAATTATTCTTACAAGGCATCCCAATTGAGGTAGATTTTTTCTTACTTCCTTTAGAAGGTTGTGATGCTGTTCTAGGAATATAGTGGCTGGGTACTCTTGGTCCAATTTTATGGGATTTTGGAAGGATGCAAATGCAATTCACTATAGCTGGGCGAAAGGTGTTGCTACAAGGTTGAATTTTCTATTTTGCGAGCTTATCATCTTGCAGTCAAGAAAGAAAAATTTTAGTTCAAGCAAACACAAATCAAATATTTGGGGCATATCATTTGTCAAAATGGTGTGAAGGTGGATCCCAAAAAAATAAAGGCAATGATGGAATGGCCAAAACCAGCAACTATCAAAGCTTTGAGGGGTTTTTTTAGGACTAACGAGTTATTATCTGAAGTTTATTGCAGGTTATGGCAAAATTGTAGCTCCTTTGACTGACATGTTGCGAAAAAATGATTTTTCTTGGTCTCAAAAAGGGGAAGAAGCATTTGAATTATTGAAACAAACCATGATGCAGGCTCCAGTTTTAGCCTTGCCAAATTTCTAGCTCTTATTTGTGGTGGAATGTGATGCATCGGGGAATGGATTAGGAGCTGTCCTAATGCAAGAACAAAGATCTATTGCTTATTTCAACACTGTCTTGAAGGGAAAACACCTTTTGTTGTCCACTTATGAAAATGAACTTATGGCACTTGTTCTTATGGTAAAAAAATGGTGACCTTACTTGCTTGGGCGTCATTTTGTGGTCCGAACTGACCAACGCAGCCTCAAATTTCTTTGGGAGCAACGAATAATGACAGAACCACAACAAAAATGGCTGCTCAAATTAATGGGTTATGACTTCTCCATCGAATTCAAGAAGGGTAAGAACAATATGGCAGCAGATGCTTTATCAAGAAAGAACACACAAGGGGAATTCAATGTAGTCTCTAGTCCCCTACCCTAATGGTTGGAATCCATCAAGGTTGAGAATCAATCACACCTGGAGCTGCAACGAATTCATCAGTTGCATGAGCAAGGAGAGGCTATTGGACCATGGGAAAATCGAAATGGCGTAATATTCTTTAAGGAGCGTATCTATCTTCCATCAAACTCAGAACTCATCCCAATCATTCTCCAAGAAATTCATGGCATTAGGCATGAGGGTCTTTACAAAACTCTTCATCAAGTGAATGAGGTATTCTATTGGAGGCAAATGAGGAAGGTTGTACTGGATTACATCAAGCAATGTGATGTTTGTCAATGCCATAAGATAGATCACCAAAAGCCAGTAGGTCTTCTCCAACCATTGCCTATTCCTACACAGGTATGGACAAACATCTCTATGGATTTTATTGATGGCCTACCCCATTCTAACGGGAAGACAGTACTCCTTGTGGTGGTGGATCGGCTGTCCAAATATGCACATTTTATTCCAATGTCTCACCCTTACACTGTACCAAAGGTGGCTCAAACATTCTTTGAAAATGTGTTTAAAACTCCATGGCATGCCAAATTCAATAGTATGTGATCGGGACTCCACTTTTATAACTGCTTTTTAGAAAGAGCTTTTCAAATTGCAGGGCACTAGCTTCAATTTCAGTTCATCTTACCACCCCCAAACAGATGGCCAAACTGAAGTAGTAAATTGGACTCTTGAGATGTACCTACGTTGCTTTACTAGTTCAAGACCAAAGGAGTGGGTTCAATGGGTTCCTTGGGCTAAATTCTGTTACAACACCAGTTTACATGCTTCTACTCGCAAAAGTCCCTTCGAAGTGGTGTATGGAAGAGAGGCCCCCAACTTGCTTTCCTATGTTCCTGGTACATCAAAAGTTGAAGTTGTAGATAACATGCTCCAAGCAAGAGATAAAGTTGTAAAAAACTTAAGATGTCAGCTCCAACAAGCACAAGCTAGAATGAAGACTGCTTATGACCAAGGGTGAGTTGAGAGAGAATTCGTTGTTGGTGATTGGGTATATCTGCGGCTACAACCTTATCGACAAAATTTGTTGGCTTTGAGACGGTCACATAAACTTTCTCCAAGATTTTATGGGTCATACGGTGTGTTAGAACGAATTGGTTTGGTGGCTTATCGACTTGATCTCCCGCCAGGAAGTAAAATTCATCCAGTTTTCCATGTGTCGATCCTTAAAAAACAGCTTGGTACAACTGATAAAATTGATTCTCCTATTCCATTAGTATCAGAAACATCAAGTCACTTGTAACCTCAGCCTATAGCAGTTCTAAATTCTCGCAACAACAGGCGTAAACGTGAACTACTTATTCAGTGGCAGGGGCTCCCCACAACAGATGCTACTTGGGAGGATGAGTACCAACTTCGAAACAAATTTCCAGACTTTGTGTCCTTGAGGACAAGGATGATTCCAAGGGGGAGGAAATGTCATGTGCAACAATTTTAATTTATTCATTTAAGATATTTTAGTTTATTGAGTTAATTCAAATAACTAGTAGTGGGGTTCAAATAACTAGTAGTAGTAGGCTAGAGAGTGGGTAATGTGAGCTATTTTTTAGTAATTGTTATTGTTTAATCTCTAAGTTGTTGAGTCTGTTAAATTATAAATTTTCTGATTCTAGAGCAATAAAACCATCAGATGAAAAACTTCCAAAAACTTGTCTTTGTTTTCTGCTTTCAAAATTCTTTCAATTCTGCTCATATTTTGCCTTAGCAACATAGCTCGAGGGCGAGGGAGGGGACGGGATCGTGCCATTAACTTAGAATTTGACAAATACATTTTGGATTGTACTATGCATGTACATTATGCATGGTCTAGCATTAAAATATTCATTCACTAATTGCAATACATAGAAGTTCTAGTGATGTGGCCTATCAATTTAGAAAATTGAATGCAATAGGCCATGTACATTGTGAGGTATCAAAAATCACCTTTTGTTGGAATTGTCAAATCAAGTGTAGTTGGTTGTGCAATAATGGTTGATCAATTCTAAATTGTAAGAAAACCTTATATCCCGTACAAAGTAAAAGGGTGAAGTGGAGGAGTACAATACTTGAGGAACGCCACTAAATGAGCCTAAATGTGTTGTCACTTCAATTGAATGTGCAATGTGCAGACAATTAAATTATTTGAAGTGATTATAGAGACATGGTTATATATATCATTGATCGACTATCGGAAACAATGGATAAGCAAGAGTCATGTATCGAAACACGCAACAGTCATTTGGTAAATATTGTAGTCCAAGAGTTTTACTACCCAATGACATTGTGTATAGGGTGTTATTGGGTTTTGGAATATGAGTTTTACTATCCAATGACACTGTGTAAGAATTTATGATCTATTATCATGTTATTCAAAATTTAAATTTTTTACTTGTAAACTGTAAACAAAAATGTGGTCTCCTTAATATTTACCCCATAGTAGTATACACTTCAAATTGCATGTGACAAGAAATTTAGCGATAGTATCATGAAGCGGGATGCGTAATAAAATTACACCAACAGGGCATACAATAACAATTGGGTATTATGTGCGGGTTGATGCACAAATTAAGGGCCCAAAGGCATAGTGGTGCACACACACATGACTGCCCCGAGCATCATGTAGAAACTATATTTGACACCCAGGATCGTCATGCAACCAATGCATTTGACATACAGCGAGATGGGTCGGAACCTGGACAACATGGCATAATTTCTTAAAATAATGATATTGTAATTTCTAGAATAATTATAATAACAGTAGAAATGGCAACAAATTCATTCTAATTATCCTACTGCAGATGATGATGATGACATTGTGCATGATCTCATGCCATTGAGTGCTCTTCTTTGTCCCCCCACCACACATAAGCGTGAGGACACGTAGAGTACATCGTATGGCACCGAATCTGTTGTCTCCCTTCATATCATAGCCACAAACTCGTCAATCTACCATAAGGATGGACCTGAAGGAAGCATCCACAATGGTATTTGTTGGGGATTTGGAGTTGAGGTGTGTTGTTTCGAACATTGCTCAATTTCTTTAAACTTATAAAAAGAAGAAATGAGTCTTAACTCTTTTCTTTTTCATAGCGAGGAGCTTGTTTTCATAGCGACAATCTAGGGTGCTTCGAAAGGAATAGCTGGATAGGAAACCATGTAAAAAACATACCTTATCCCATCTATACTCGAGCCAAGTTTGAAAAAAATATTTCATTTTATTATTTTGTAACTTGCTAAAATGTTTATCATTTCTATCATTAGGTCATGGATGTCTACTGTTGAATGATGCAATTTGAGGACCTAACAAAGACTAAACTGTTTCTCACACCTTATATATTTGTAATTATTAGTTATCTCTTCACGGAATAATGATCTGGATAGTTTTAACTTAAAAACATTGTTGCCAAAATCACTAACAGAAACATTAAATCTTTGTTTTGCAGGAAGGGTCCTCCCAACCCAAAGAAATATTTAGTGAAAGATTCAATCAAAGGGCGGTTCGAACCACATATGTATGAGATGGATATCCCATACTCAAATGTTAAAGAGGTGAAGGGTGATGGGAAGTTAAATGGCAAACTTGTGATAGGAATGATTGTGGGGTATTTGTCATGAAGTTTATGGACTACTAGTCCATGGGTGGATTTTTGAAATCGGGTGGATTTTTTAAATCAATCGATGTGGTATGTTGATAGATTTTTGAAACTCACGTCATTTATGTAATAATAGTATATAATAAATGCAGATTTTTCTGATCTGTCTGGTAAACTTGTAACATTGTGGGGAATTTGAATAGAATACACATCGACATATGTTTCAAAAGGAATGATGGGAAGTGGTTGGTAGATTTTACATTGGACACTGATTTGGTAGTATACATTTTCGAAAAGAGAATATTATGTAAATTTATTTGCTATTTTATTTGGGTTTACTTATTCAGAAAACATTGATAGGCTCTTCTTGAGCAGGAGTGATGAAACACACTAGGGAATATTGAGTAGTTTTTTGTAGTTCGACCCAATGATGTCAGATTTGTATAGCTAATTAAGCAGCTGTACATTGTGTATCTCAGATCTTCAGGTTTGGGTACTAGTAAATTCTGTACAAAAGCCCTTTATGGTCCTTGGTCATTCTCCTTTTATCAGGTTGAAAATACAACACAATTGACTTAGTGTTAACTTCTAAAGTTCTTGGTCACTGGTGAAGTCCAATTGAACTGGGTGCTTGATTGTATTTCTATGAGTTTTTTCAATCAATTTTACACTTGGACTCCCTTGTTATTCTTTTGTATTAGGTTCACTACTGGGTCATTGGAATAATGGTCTGTCGTATACAGTAGCATATTTTTATTCATTGAGTGGGCACTGGAATGGTTTTATACCCCTGGTATTCCTCACACCCATGGCAATCTCCCCAATTCATCGGTTTCTGTGGTAGGTTTCATCTTTCAGTTTTTGGATTATTGATATTGTGAGTATAAAATGTCCTGTGTTCGATAAATTGATAACAGGTGAAGAATGATCTTACCTTGAAATTCAAAGAAAATGTTCATATATGGTTGCATTGATTCATTGTTTTACTATTGTTTTTGTATGCAGATGATTTTTTTCCCTATGTAGAACTTATGATTATGTTAGGCTTCAGCTGTATGCAAAATGGTACCGGAATGGGAAGTGGAAATGGGTATCTCATTTATCTTTTAATCCATTCTTATGTTTGGATAACTCTAAGTGAAGATGGAAATGCAATCAAGAATGATTTCAAGGGAAATGAAATTCCACTTATAAGTGGGATTTCAATTAATCCTTTAGTAAAGGGTGTTTTGATTCCTAAGTGCGGCTTATTTTTAAAAACACTTTTCAAAAATTAAAAAATCAAAAAAAAAAAATTTGATACATTATTTTTAAAACTATTTTTTTTTATTTAGATTTTGTAAAAGGAAAAATTATAAATTTGATTTATATAATATAAACTAAATTCAAGTCTTGTTAAAAACAAAAATTGTTTTGTAATTATAAATAAATTAAAAAAACAAATAATTTTAATAAAATATGAATATTAATATTATAATAAAATCATAAATTGTTATTTTTATAAATATTGTAAAATTATGCATATTAATATCTTATTAAAGAAGTTTAATTTTCTAAGATATAAATAAGTCAAAATTTTCAATACATACATACCTTTAATACTCAACTAAGGACATGATGTTCTAAAAATTTTTATTTAGTCTATGAAATTTTGTATTTAATATGTAATTAATTAATCAGTTTTTGAATTTCAAATTATTCTTACAAATTATAAAATTTATTAAAGAATTTAAGATATTAATTTTAGAAATAGTTTGTTTTTTTTTTTAAAAAAAAAAACTATGATTGGGAGATTTTTTTTTAAAAAAAAATGAAAATAAATATTGTAACATTGAAATAAAAACAAATAATCATTCTAACATTACATTCCTAAATACATCAAAACCGAAGAATTGGAATCACCAAATCAATTCCTATTCAATGAGGAATGGAAATGGAAACAAAATATTCATTACTATTCCCCATTCCTGTGTATCAAACACACCTTAAATAGCAATGCTTTCCATTTGGGGCAAGAAGAATGCTTCAAAGATACACCTCATATAGAGTTGATGAAAAATGAGATAAAGCAAACCATACTTTCATACTAAAGAAATGGTCCTAAACAAATATCTAGAAACTACATTTCATTATGAAAAAAAATCATAAAACACTCTTACTATGTCTCTTAATTCAAAATATACCAAACAACTATAGATTAAATAACAAAGCAAGCATTGTATAGGAATTCCAACATGCAGCCAAAACAAGAAGGTTCATAAAACAAATCCAAAAAAAATATTTAGAATACGAGTTTAAAAATAAAAAATAAAAATCAAAGAATATCCTCTACGTGTTTAATTTATCATCCAAGTGGTTGAATAGTCATTCTAGACTCCGATTAATTCCAAAATTATAAAAAGTTCTAGAAGCTTCTGAATAAGTCACAATTCAATGGCAAGAATAAACCAATTTTTAAAACTAAGAGCATAAAACCACACAAGTCATTTAAAATGTCTAGTTTACATAAAAATAAAATAAAAAAATAAAAAAAATAAACTAGAGAGCACATAAATCAATTTTTAAATCATACAAACATATCTTTTGTCATTTGTCTAATTCATTATTTTATATTTTAACCTTATTTTGTTCTATCTTAATTCTATTAATTCCTAGCAAGCTTCTATTTCCTTATACCTTAAAAATCCAAATTAGTTGGTTTCATTTGTCTTTGTACCTTACTCAGTGTAACTTCATTTTATATTTCTTAAATGTCAATATTTGTTTTTGATTGAAAATGGATTAAATAAACCCAAATCTAGAAAGGTATTATTTTCTACTGATTTCAACAATCAACAACTAAGAATGAATTTTGAATCCAAGTGTTGAGATTTGTGATTTGATACTTATATAACCAATTACAATAAAGAAAACCTATAATGAAGACCACGGATAAATATTAAAATAATAACAATGTTCTTTTACATACGAAATTAAATAAAATAATAACATTGGACGATTTTTTTTTATGATCTACATATTGCTAAATAAAATAATTAAGAAAATTTGTTACTTAAAACTAGATATGTAAATTATACGTCTTGTTTTGACTTTGCTCATACCATTAAACTTTTTACCAAATCACCAAACCTAAATAATAAAAATGAAAACATTTTATTTTGTTAGGGATAATTGTAAAGTTACACATAAACATAAGATGATGGGATTATGGAAGAGGTTAAAAAGGGCAGTAAGCTTGACTTTGTTTTATCAGATGATGGGATTTTGAGGTTTAGGACTAGACTTTGTGTCCCAAATGATGGAGACTTAAGGAGAGAGCTTTTGGAGGAAGTTCATTGTTCTAGGCTTGCGATCCACCCAGGAGGGACAAAGATGTACAAAGATTTGAGACAGAATTATTGGTGGTCAGGTATGAAGAAAGATATTGCGCAATTTATGGCTCAGTGTTTGGTGTGTCAACAAGTGAAAGCTGAGCATCAACGACCAGCAGGGTTTTTGCAACTACTTTCTATTCCCGAGTGGAAATGGGAACATATTACTGTGGATTTTGTGACTGGGTTACCAAGGACCTTAGGGGGCAATAATGCAATTTGGGTGATTGTTGATCGATTGACAAAGTCTGCTCATTTTCTGCCTATGAAAGTTAATTTTTCTATGGATCGTTTGGCTTCTCTTTATATTAAGGAGATTGTGAGAATGCATGGTGTACCTATTTCTATAGTAGCTGACAGAGATGCTCGTTTCACTTCCAGATTTTGGCATAGTTTACAAAAAGCATTAGGTACTAAATTGAGTTTTAGTACTGCTTTTCATCCGCAGACTGATGGTCAATTAGATAGGGTAATTCAGGTCCTGGAAGATTTATTGAGAGCTTGTGCTTTGGACCTAAAAGGTAATTGGGATGATTATTTGCTCCTAGTGGAGTTTGCCTACAATAATAGCTTTCAAGCTAGCATTGGGATGGCACCTTTTGAGGCGTTGTATGGTAGGAGATGTCGATCTCCTGTTTGTTGGGATGATATTGGAGAGAAGAAACTTTTGGGACTTGAACTTGTGCAGTTGACTGTTGAAAATGTCTCTTTAATTAAGGAAAGATTGAAAGCAGCACAAAGTAGACAAAAGAGTTATGCTGATAATCGTAGATGAGATTTGGAGTTTGAGGTGAGTGATCTTGTTTTCTTGAAAGTTTCACCTATGAAGTCTATAATGAGATTTGGAAGAAAAGGGAAACTCAGTCCTCGTTTTGTGGGACCATTTGAGGTATTAGAAAGAGTAGGCACTTTGGCTTATAAAGTGGCCTTGCCCCCAAGTCTATCTAAGATTCATAATGTATTCCATGTTTCGACCTTGAGGAAATATATTTATGATCCCTCTCATGTTGTGGAGTTGGAGCCTATTCAAATTTCTGAGGACTTGACCTATGAAGAGGTACCCGTTCAAATTGTGGATGTGATGGATAAGGTACTACGACATGCTGTTGTCAAGTTGGTAAAGGTCCAGTGGAGCAATCATAGTATTCGAGAGGCCACTTGGGAGTTAGAAGAAGAAATGAGAGAAAAGCATCCTCAATTATTTCAAGACTCAGGTATGTCAAGTTTAGAGGACTAAACTTTTGTTAAGGAGGGGAGGATGTAACGCCCAAGTTTTTATTTTTAGGGGTAATTTAGGAAATTATTAATTTATAATTAAATTAATTAAATAAAAAGGAAGAGGGGTTAAAAGGTAATTTTACGAATAAATACCCTAGGTATAAATTAGAATTTTGTTCTTCTTATTCTTTTCTGAATCATGTTCTTGTTCGCAGAAAGTTCCTGAGAACGTAAGATTGGAGTCAGATTTCAGGGTTTGAATAACAGATCTCTATAGGTAAGATTCTAACCCCTAGATTAATATTTTAGATTCATTAGTTAAAAGCACATTAGATATTTTTTTTGGAAAACCCAAATCTAGATTAGGGTTAGTTTATTATTTTTTTTAATTCGTTTTAATATCAAATAGTGAAAATTTAAGATTTTGATTTATTGTTGGAATTGGGGAGATCTTAAGGTTTTTTTAGAAAAAAAAAATTCCTATGAAGATTTCGATTTAGATTAGGGTTAGTTTATTATTTTTTTTTAATTCGTTTTAATATCAAATAGTGAAAATTTAAGATTTT